>JASSUY010019867.1:0-12913 GCA_032466535.1 Forpus xanthops
ATGGTATTTCTCTGTAGAGTGTCTAATCTATCCATGTTATAATTAAAAATCAAATTTATCCATACTTAGGAAAGAAAGCTGCATTATCTTTCTAACAAAAAAGAAAAAAAAAAAAAAGTAAAAGTTGGACTACCTGTTCTAATGTCAAAGTGCTTAACTTTTATAATATGCTTAATTTATAACATGGTTTCTCCCGTTCTAACTTCAGATTTTTTTTCTTCCTTTGATATACTTTTGTAGTAATGAGTTGGTTCTGCATACCACTGACAACTAAAATTACATTTTTAAAGCTGAATACTACAATATGTTTAAGTACGACATTGGAAAGAGGCTGGAAATATATCAGCACCAAATTTTCAAAACGTATATAACTATCTTATAATCCGATTTACAATACAATAAATGCAATTGATAAGGAATATGTTTATTTACAACCAGTTGATTTGACAGCCTCTGTAAATACAGATGCCATGCCATTTAAGATACTGCTTGCTGAGGTGGCTGTATATATCAAAATTCTTTTCCTTTATCTTTTGTCATTTTTTCATACTTCGTTTAAAAAAAGAAATTATGCCTTAAAGAAATATGCATGAACATATCCTTTCCTTCTATTGCACTATGTTTTTTCCTCTCAAGAAACCATGACTTAGTTCTTTCATATACTCCTTCAACCACCCAGAAAAGCCCCACAGTCTAGCAGAGATGTATCAGTGTCAGAAACACTGTGTAGTACTTGCACTTGTAGAGTAAATATTGAATCTCTATTTTAAAGGGCTAATTTGAAATTCCCAGGTATCTTTTCACTGCCTATGGCTCTATACCCACAAGAAGACTTCAGGCAGATTCCTCACACACTGTGACCTGAGAAATCTGGGGTACCCATCCTCAAGGGAGTGCACGGATCCTGCAATGAAAAGCCAAAGTCTCACAATCCTACTTTCCAGCTAGCAGTCTGTTTGCCAGCATTTAACTTGAGGGACATAGCCAGACCTACTCAAGCAGAAAAATCACACCTCACCAGGGAAGACAAAGCTAAAAATGTAAATAAGGGAGTAAGGTCAGCTTTGAGTTCCATCTGTCTCTTCACTTTCTGTCCTGGGTACCTTGTTATCTGCCTTGACTTTCTGAGGACAGAAAGTGAACACAAAAAAAGAATGACTACCTGTGCCATGAGCCTGAAAATCTGCTCAGACCTGCTCACTAAACAAGCTATAAATATAGACACAGCTCTTTTTCTGGGACATTCTTTTTCTGCTTAAGGCAGTGAATTTGTTATTCACCATATTAATTATTATCATTATTATTACACTTCTTTAAGCTGCTAATTTTTCCTTGTTCTTCATAGAATGATCATAGAATCATAGAATGGTTTGGGTTGAATGGACTTGAATGATCTTCTAGTTCAATGCTCCATATCACAGGCAAGAACGCCTTCCACTAGACCAGGTTGCTCTAAGCTCCATCCAAAGTGACCTTGAACACTTCCAGGGGTGGGGCTTCTTTTTCTTCTCCTCCTTTTACTTCTTTTTTCCCTTGTTGCTGTTGTTGTTCTCTGTTGTTAGGTGAAAGGCTTGCAGACTTCAAAAATACCATGTAATTATTTTATCTTTTATCCTATGATTTGTGCAAAATTCATCAGAATTATTACTTCCGGAAATATAAACTGCATCAAATTGTACTTGTATGAAAGTTAGTGAAATTGTAACTTCTCACCTGTCATAGCTGCTAGACAGATAAGCAAAACAAATAAAACCCAGCATGTTTTCCATTTGCTTTAAAAGTTTCCCCAACCACAGAAACCCAGTTTAATTAAAGGTTAATTGCATTTTTCCATTTTGTAAAAAAGTTGTGCTTTTGTATTATAACATTTGTGTACATATTTAATTTCTGTTATTGTAATGTCTTTTATAGTACTGTTGTCTTTTTTTTTTAAATTCGAATACTTTTTTTCTTCATTACTTTTTAAAAGGAGTCTTAATTATGTCTGCAAAGTTTCTATTACAGTTAGATATAAATATATTTTTGTATCTGTAGAAGAGTTGAATAGGACAGAGTTTTAAATAAATGGTAAAGCAGACTTAATAGTTTGGCTTGAAATATTGTAATTTTATTTTACTTATTTAATGACTCTTGTTTATTAACATGACCACATACTCAGTGTAGATCTATAACAAGGTGAATATTGACTGTGGCTACATTATTGAAAAAAGAAATGCTTTATACACTCTATGGATGTATAGGGAGAAAGAAAACAAAACAAACTCAAAAAAAACCACCAACAACACCCTCCTCAAGTACGGGAAAATCTTGCTTAATACAGACTGAAGCATTTTTGTGCTTCACAGACAAAACAAGGCAAACACTTTCTGTCATAGCCATATCTGTTTGTTTTCATTGTATTTGAATGGGAAGGTTTTGGTAGCTAGGGGACTACTGGCATGGTTTGTGTCAGAAGACACCAGAAGCTGGTCTCATGTCAAATACAGCCAGCTTCAGCCAGCTCCAAGATGGACTTCCCCTGAAGCTGGTCCCATGTCAAACACAGCCTGCTTCAGCCAGCCCCAAGATGGACCTCCTGTTGGCCAAAGCCAGGCCAACTAGCCCAGTTGATAGCACCCCTGTGATAACATGTTTGACTAAGTGTAAAATCTGCTGCGCAGCTGCTGGGAGACAGGAGTACGAAGACGTCATAAAAACAGCCTTGCAGACACCAAGGAGGGGGACAAGGCCTTCAAGGCATGGAAGCGGAGTTTCCCATCTTCTCTTGTGGAGAAGATCTTGGTGAGTCAGGCTGTCTCCCTGAAGCCCATGTTGGTGAACAGTTCAGCAGATATCCATCTGCAGCTGGTGGAGGACCCCACACCGGAGAAAGGGAAATGCCTGAAAGAGCTTATGAGCCCAAGAAAAGCCTGTGCTGGGGCAGGTTGCTGGCAGGATCTGTGGTCCCCAAGAGAGAGAAGTCCACGCTGCAGCAGGTTTGCTGCAGGGCTTGTGATCCACACTGGAGGAGCCTGTTCCTGAAAAATTGCACCCTGTAGAAGGGACCCACACTGGAGCAGTTCACGAAAAACTGCAGATCCTGGGAAGGACTCATGTTGGAGAAGTTCATGGAAGACCTTCTCCCATGGAAGAGACCCACGCTGGAGCACTGTAGTGAAGAACTACAGCCTGTGGGAAGGACTCATGTTGCAGAAATTAAAGAATGACTGTATCCCTTGGGGGGACCCCAAGCTGGAAAGAGGAAGACTAAGAAGAAGGACCAGGAGAGGGAAAGCATTATGAACTGACCATGATCTCCATTCTCTGTCTCCCTTTGCCATTCAGGGGGAGGAGGTAGAAGAGTTGAGAGTGAAGTGGAGCCTGAGTATCATTGGTTACACAAAATTAACATGCATATATGTGTCATGGTTAAAGCTGTAAATCACATAGTTTTCTCACTCACTCCCCCCTCTTTCTTCTCCCCTACTCGGGGGGGGGGGGGGGAGGGAGGGAGGGGAAGGGGGAGAAGAATTGAAAGAACGGAAAGAATGTGACTCCAATGGGCTGAGATAAGAACAGTCAAAGTACAACACAAATCACTACTGCTACCACCAATAATAATAACGGCAAGGGAAGTACAAGGGAAGAGGATACAACTGCTAAGCACCCGACAACTGAGCCATGAACTGAAGTCTTCCGGGTTCCTGCCCCCAGTTTTTCTATCCTGGGCATGACATGCTGTGATATGGAATGCCTCTTTGGCCAGTTTGGGTCAGATGCCCTGTTTCTGTTTCCTCCCTGCTTCCTCTCCTCCATGGCAGAGCATGAGACTCAGCAAGTCCTTGGTCAAACCAAACATTCTAAGTCGTAACTATAAACATCGGTGTTATCAACTTTTTTCCCAGGCCAAAAGTCGAAAACAGCTCTGCACCAGCTAAGAAGGAGAAAAATGGCTGCTACTGCTGAACCCATGACAGTATAGCAAAACAAAATATATTTTTTATGCATCCTAATTTCCAGTGAAGTGTTCAGCTACGACTGAACCTATGTTTATTCAAAAAACATTCTGTAAAGTGAAATACTAATAATGACCCTAAGTAGCAGAGAAGCTGTTACTTCCCTATTAAAATAATTAACATAATAAAAATGTCAGGGAAATTCTTTGTCAGGGAAATTCTTTTTCTGGCAGAACAAATGTACTTGCTTAATAAAAGGAAGTATTTGTGTTCATGTTAAAACAAATTATTTGTGAAATAATGTATCCCTATGAAGATTTTATTGATTTAATCAGTGTGTAGATTACTTCTGCACCTCTTCATTTTGGAGGCTGAAACTTAGATAATATAAATATTTCCTACAAATGAAAACAGGAGTAGGTGTATATTCCATGCAGCAATATATATCCTATATGTACACTGAAAGTATTGGTAAATTATATAGATTTGTTATTAAAACAGTCACAAAGTAGTAATTTTACAGTAAGAGATGAAGGCTACAGCTAAATCTTGTTCTTTCTTATTTACACATCCTACAAGAAACCTTGTAGGAAACTTGCTTTATTCAACTTTATAAAATTTAGAAAAATGCCTACATAAATGCATTTTACCACTTAAAGTAAAAAAAAAAAAAAAAAAAGTGGTTATTTAGATAGTTTGACAATTTTACGGGAAATAAGGGATTAGAAAAATTATCAAAGGGAGTACAGCATTGAAGTACATAATGTTCAGGTGCCAAGTAATCTGTGAAACACACAGACTTTGGGTAATCTAGGAATTCCATGACAAGTTTACTTACCTAAGATACTGGAAGTAGGTTAGTTGTACCATCTGCAAACCAGAAAATATATATGAAAAAATCAAACATTTAAAACCATGTTTCACAGCAGTTGGCAAGCTGGCTGGTCTGTAATGCAAATAACGTTTTTCTTCCTCTGCAAACCAGACCAAATGAGTTACTAGGTCAGGAAACCCCCCCAAAAAATTCAATATTTTTGGCCACTAGACCAATAGTGAGAAATCCCCATAGAAAGTCTTTGCCTCAAGTCCTTTCTTCATACTGACGTAGAAAGATACTTCATAAAAGCAAGCAAGCAAGCAAGCAGCATCCTCAAATCTTATCAGTGAAAAGTAAAAAAGTAGTCCATAAACATATACAATCAGGAAAAATAAAGCAAAACGAAAAAAAAAAAAAGCCCCAAAAAATAAAATAGAAAAAAAAAAACATTTTTTTGCTGAGAACAGAGAAGTAGTTATATGCGATACTGAAAGAAAAAGTCAAAACCTTATAAGAGAATAGTTTTTTTTTTCATAAAAAATGCAGTGTCATAGTGAGTAACTGAGCTACCTAAGGTACCAAAAGCAGATTATATGTTAAAAGAGCAACATGAAGGACAAATGGGGACAGACATAAGGGTTTTTTTCATTTTGCTGTAGTGTCATTGATCCTTAACTCTATAAACTGTCTCCAAGATTAGGCATCAGCCGAGGCTGCTGTTAAACTCACAGCGTTAAGAATCTGTGACATCCCACTGAGGGGAGCTAAAAGCGAGAGTCAGTTTGAGGTCTTGGATCTGTCAGCATACATGAGATCTTGAGTTTGTTTTTATAAAGTTGCTAAATATATGCGTATATATATATATATATATATGCAGCATATATAAATATACGCATACATTTAAAATGGGTACAGCTCTTCCTGATGATTCGTAGAAAAACTCCAAGAAGTTGCCAAACAAGTTTAAGTTGACAAGCAAGTTGTCATGGGTTCACAGCAGCAGCAGTCATTTTTCTCCTTTAAGTGGTAGCTGGTGCAGCACTGTGTTTTGGATTTTCGGCTTGGGAACAGTGCTGATAGCACCAGTGTTTATAGTTATGGCTTAGAATGTTTAGACTGGCCAAGGAGTTTCTGAGTTTCATGCTCTGCCAGGGAGGAGGGGAGCTGGGAAGAAGCCAGGCGGAAACAGAGACAGGGCACCTGACCCAAAGTGACCAAAGAGGTATTCCATACCACAGCACATCATGTCCAGGATGCAGAGACAGAGAGCAGAGACCCAGAAGGGTGGTGGTGCGGAGGGGGTGCATGGCGTGGCCAAGATTTGGTATGAGGTGATGGAGTACACTGCATAGTCAAGCTTGGTATCAGGTGATGGGGGGGCACTGCGTGGTATGGTTAGGTATCAGGTGAAGATCTGTTGTATTCTCTTTCCTTGTATTTTCTCTTGTATTATTATTGGCGGTAGCAGTAATGATTTATTTTATACCTTAGTTACTAAGCTGTCTTATCTCAACCTGTGGGAGTTGCGTTCTTTTGATTTTCCTCCCCATCCCCTGGGACTGGGGAAGAAGGAGAGGAGTGAGTGAGAGAGAGACTGTGTGAGTTTGAAAGCCTCAAACCACAACAAATTCTTTATTGCAGCGCGGGGAGACATGGCGGATATCTCTTCCAAGCTTGTTGCACTTATCAAACAAGACATGATTGCATAGTCATTAAACATGCGTATTCATTACATTACATGTATATTCATAAAGCTATTTATACATGACATCATTCTTCTAGAAAATTCATTCTGTATGCACACTATAATGTGGTAGTGGTCTTTTGACCCTAGTAGTCATTTGTACATCATCTTCCTCTTCATCACTTCGTTCTTTGGCTGAACTCTGCAGTTAGCCAACCTTGTTGCCCATTTGCCAGCTCCTCAGTTGGCTCTAACTGGTTTCCCTAACATTGACTGAAGAGTTATCTTCCTTATAATTGTTATAGAGTCCACCTGGGGTCCAGGTAGTTTAGTTACAAGTAAAAGGTTCATTCCGTATAGAATGAGCTATCCTTCATTCTGTCTTTCCTGCTCTTTCCCCATCCAACTGATGACTATCGAACAAGTTTACAACAGCAGACAAGACAACCAGAACAAAACAGTGATGCACTTATTGATTCTAAATGACATTTGCAGAAATGCTACAGTCTTGCAGAATGTTGTCATTGTCACCTTCCCCAAAACCTACTTTCAGGTACTCCTTCATCTGACATTTGCACCATCTCTTGATTCATGCCCAGAGGAATATGCTATCAACCACATGGGCATATTTGAGGGAAGAAAGCTACAAGGGATAGAAGAGTTTCCAAAAGTGCAGTATTTTTTGTTTGATCCCATGTCATATCCTGCAAAAAAAAAAAAAAATGGGATGGTCATAAGGCACATATCATGCTTTTGTGTTATATAAGTGCTATTAAGCCAGAAACCTGAATGTGCACAAGTCCATGGGATCAGAAGAAATCCACACGCGAGTCCTGAAGGAGATGGAAAATGAAATTGTTAAGCTACTGTCCACCATATCTGAAAAATCATGGCAGTCAGGTGAAGTTCCTGACAACTGGAAAAAGGGAAATATAACCCTCATTTTCAAGAAGGGGAAAATGGATGACCCAGGGAATTATAGACCAGACAGTCTTGCCTATGTGCCCTGTAAAATGTTGGGGCAGATTCTCCTGGAAGGCATGCTAAGGCACATGGAAAACAACAAGGAGGTTGGTGACAGCCAGCATGGCTTCACTAAGGGGAAATGCTGCCAGACCAATCTGGTGGCCTTCAATGACGAGGGTATGGAACTGATGGACAGGGGTAGAGCAGTTGATGTCATTTACCTGGATTTGTGCAAACTGCTCGACATTGTCCCACACAACATCCTTGTTTGTAAGTTGGAGAGACATCAATTTGATAGGTGGACCACTCCGTGAATTAAAAACTGGCTGGATGAACACACACAAAGAGTTGTGCTCAAAGGCTGAATGTCCAGCTGGAGACATGGTGTCCCTCAGGGATCAGTGTTGGGACTGGTCTTGTTCAACATCTTTGTCAGTGACATGGACAGTGGGATTGAGTGCATCCTCAGCAAGTTTGCTGATGACACCAAGCTGTGGGGTTCGGTTCATATGCTGAAGGGAAGGAATGCCATCCAGAGGGACCTTGACACGCTTGTGAGGTGGGCTGATGTCAACCTTATGAAATTTAACCATGACAACTAAAAGGTCCTAGAGCTGGGTGGAGGCAATTCCAGGCATAACTGCAGGTTGGGCAGAGAAGTAATTCAGAGCAAACCTGCAAAGAAAGACCTAGGGTTTTGACCAATGAGAAAACCAACATGAGCCTGCATGTGTTCTTGCAGCCCAGAAAGCCAACCGTATCCTGGGCTGCGTCAAAAGGAGCATGGCCAGCAGCTTAGAGGAGGGTACCCTATCCCTCTATTCTGGTCTTGTGAGACCTCACTGTGTACAGTTCTGGTGTCCTCAACATAAAAAGGGCATGGAACTGTTGGAAAAAGTCCAGAGGAGGGCCACAAGGATGATCAAGGGACTGGAGCACCTCCCCTTTGAAGATAGGCTGAGAGAGTTGGGTCTGTTCAGCCTGGAGAACAGAACGCTGCGTGGAGATTTCATAGCAGCCTTCCAATATCTGAAGGGGGCCTGTAGGGGTACAGGGGAGGGTCTCTTCATGAGGGACTGTACTGAGAAGAGAAGGAGTAATGGGTTAAAACTTAAAAAGGGGAAGTTTAGATTGGATGTGAGGAAGAAGGTCATCACTGAAGAGTGGTGAGGCACTGGAATGAGTTGCCCAAGGAAGTCGTGAATGCTCCATCATTGCCAGTGTTCAAGGCTGGGTTGGACATAGTCTTGAGTAACATGGTTTAGTGGAAGGTGTCCCTGCCCATAGCAGGGAGGTTGGAACTAGATGATTTTAAGATCCTTTCCAACCCTAACTATTCTATGATTCTATGATTCGATGACATCGTAATTGTTTGGAGTTTTTAAAATATCTAAAATAATACATAATGATTAATTGATTAAATATTCTGAATTTGTTGAACAAGACCTATGAAAATAAGGATCTGGATTCCTCAAGGTTCTGGACATGCTTGGCCATGCAGCATACTCTACCTGTTTGAATAAATGTTGTGTGAGTGACTGAGAAGGGGATATCAGTGGGAAATCCCATATGGACTTAAAAGATTTACTCTTAAAAGCCACTAGACTAACCAAATCATGGGCTGCAATCTTATGAAGACCTCCTTTAGGTTTTCTTATTATCATTGTAATTATTTTTTCTCTCTTCAAACTGTGCTCTTATTTCATCTCCTTCTTTTTTTCCCTACTGTACAAATGTCCCGAATTTTTTCAAAATGCTTTGGTATGGAATTTTTCTAAGATTTTTAACTGAACGATTCATAAGTATTAAGGCTATAAAATCTTACTGCTATGAAGTCTGTGCACAAACTTATGCTTCTTCAAAAGATTTAACTTCTAAATATATTCATTTATGCTACTTTTCTTTCTTCTCTGGGAGTTTTGAAAAAGATTACGAAAATCTGAGAATCTGCTATTCTAGCGCACTTATAATGACAAGCTTACTGATAATTTATCCAGTGAAATGGTAAGAAGTCATAGGACTTCAAAAGTTTTATTCGGAAACATTAAAAAAAATGTTAATGATTGACACTTGCATTCAGAATCTGCAGAGGTAAACATAAGCTGTGCTGCACCATAACCATGCTATGATTTGAAACACTTCCAGTTTATTCTTAGTTCTGTCACACGTTTGCAGTACTATGAACTGTGTAAGAAGGTGGATATCTTAACTCAGACTCCTGTCTTTAATAAAGAAACAGATAGAGTGCACTGTTGTATTTTTTTTTTGTTTGTCTTATTATTCATAGAGATGGATTAACTTATCCTGTGATAAGTGAGAATTAGAATTCTATTTTTCATGGCTACCAATTCAAACTGCAAGATTGCAAAAATATAGTTTTGTCTAAATATTAGGCTGCCTTCTGCTTGTTGCTGTCTTCTTTCTAGGGTCAAACTGAATAATAAATCTTCCATGAATATTTCCACATGTAAAAGTAAGATATACAAAGATGTGTGAAAGATTGCTCCCACAAGAAGATTCACTGAATATGACTAGCTCATTGTTAAAAAACATTATAAAGGAAGACATTTTTACACAGAGCTGACTCCTCTAGAAATACAAAGCTTCATGTAGAAGGTTAGTTGAAAGAGTAACTGGCAAAGAATTTGTTATCATTTTTACTAGTCATGTTTGTATTTTATACATTTACGTATATCCATTTGAGTAGGAACATCAGGAAAGAGCCTACAAATTAATGAATTCAGTAGTTACATACAGATAGATGCTGAGAGAGACTGTTTAAATATACACCTATTTCCTTTTCTGTATATACTAATCTGACAGACAACTTTGCATTCATTAATACTAAGGATAATCTTTATTAAAAATGTATTAATATTAAATATGCCTGTCAATAAATTAAGGTTACAATGCCTTATGAAATTGTCAACCATCAGGCACAGCAGCTTTCAGAATTTCTGTGGAAATGCTTCAGTCCCACACTCTCTGATCAGGTTCTGTTAGATATTTCACATATGGAGGTTGCAATGTCTAATAGCAAATTTACTTAACTGGAGAAATTTGATGTTACGCAGGATTTCTGATTTAGGAAAGTAGTAGAAAAATACATTGAAAACACAATAGAAACATAAGTTACACTTAATAAAATAAAACAATTGCAATACATAGCTCAGTTACAATACGATTCCCATCACAGGTCATTATTACGTGCTCATCATCATGATCCTGGGTATCCCATTACTAGGAAGTAGCGTGTGTTTCACAGCCATATTAAGTCTGATGCTCTTTCTGAAATTCTTTTGTTAGTTGCTTAGTTGCTATCATCTGTGTTGGGCTGAGCCATATATTCACTCTACCTATGTTGCCCTGCCTAACTCAGGTAGACACACCCAGTCTTTGAAAGAACTGGAAGAAACATTTACATTAGCAGTTGATCCACTCAACTGACACAAACGTTAAGCAAAAGCTAACATCCAGTACCATCTGTGTTGTCAGCTTTTTGCAACAGCTTTGGTCAGCCACAATCTGCATGATTCCCTGAGTTTCATGGGCATGTCACCCTTGCCCGTCTCCACTGAGTCTTCTTTTTAGGGGTTTAACTTCTGTGTGTGTCTGCAATAAAGAGTGACCTGCTATTTGCAGTGCTCCCTTCCAATAGCTTTTTGCTAGATTTTTAGGGCATTGGACTTAGACTTTTGCTGTTGTTTTACAGACCAACTTACTTTTTGCCTGCAAATGACAAAATGTAACTTTAACAGCAAAAACGTAACTGTCATTTTGCCAATAAATGTTTACTCCTGGTAAACTGAACCATATTAATGGTAGTTATTCATCTACTGTCTTACTCCAGCTATCTGAAATAGTGTCAGTTACTTTCCATTGACAATAAAGAGATCAGATAAAATAACCATATGAAATGTAGTTGGCTAAGTTTTAGGTAACTGCATGTGACCCTATGACTAACAAGTTTACAAATAAAATGCTGTTTCCAATACTGAGATGAAAAGTAATAAAAGACGTGGTTCCTCCTTCACACTTATTTTTTCTGTGGTCTAAACCCAAGTTTTTAAACTACATACTATGTAACATATTACATACTATGCAACTATGCAATACACCATTTTTAACATGGAAACAGTAGTTCCCATTTATTAAAGTTATTAAAGCTTACAGTAATTTCGTCCACTGGATCTGGAAGGAAAAGCAAGGAATAAGTACACTGGTAGCACTTGTGACTGCAAATAAATGCTGAGAAAACATTTAATTGAGAAGGAATAAGTAAAGCCCAATCAACAGATTTTGGGTTATAAAGATAATACAGGCATGTTGTAGCCCTTATAGCGCAGGCATCTAAACTTTAGGTGTATAGTGTAATTGAGTCATGTATAAAGTACAAATATTTCAGGACATCTGAAGGAATGTCCCAGTTTTCTGAGTTTTATGGAAAGCTGGAAGATCATAAAGACTAAACACAACATAAGGCTAGAAATGATTTAAAATCAAAACCAGTTGAATTTAGCTAACTGATATTTTTTTATTTTTATTTGAAAATTTTTTTTTCCAATTTATTATCAAAAAAGGAGTATTATCTTAAAAGTGCAAGATTTAAATTACATTCATAATAAATGCTTTTAATTTGCTGATAGAACAAGCAAAATCTTTTGATACGTACCATTAAGTATGTCTCTGCTAGTTTTGTATCTGACCTTTCAATTAAGCCTCACCATTTTGTCTATTCAAGGAACTTTTAACAAGGATTTAGAAAGTCTTAGCTGCTTTCCCAAAAGACATAGTAAAGTGCTTCAAAATCAATTATATTAACTTTTGAAATTGAAATGTAAACCTTTTGCAAAATCGAATTTTTTTAGTTTTATATTCATGAGACAATAAAAGTTAGTACTAGTTTTAGTAAAGGAGCATAATTTTAAAGTCTATTTTCTTTATTTTGCATACGCTTTCTATAAATTTCCTATTTCCTATATAGGCCAAGATGCCTCATAACAACCTAAAGTTTAAGAAAGGCAAGCTTTCTGTCAACCCTATATTCTCCTGGAATTTGGAGCCTTATGTTTTCACAGCATGGGTTAGAATATAATTAGGAGATAGATTTATCATTTCTCTTCTAATTTTCCCTTGCACATAACACCGTCACTTCTTGCAATATTCTTGCTTGCATTATTAGGTCCGTATTCCCTATGCCCATGGATTTCTTTGAATGTGGCTTGATAGATGAAAAAAAAAAAAGAAGTCATACTAAGACCTGAATTAATCCTTCTCAATATCATGTACTTAATAGGTCCATAAGGTAGGACATTACCTACTCTTACCTTCCTCTCTGTCATGGGTTCAGCAGCAGCAGTCATTTTTCTTTAAGTAGTACCTGGTGTAGCACTGTGTTTTGGATTTTCGGCTTGGGAACAGTGCTGATAACACTAGTGTTTATAGTTACGGCTTGGAGTGTTTAGGCTGGCCAAGGACTTTCTGAGTTTCATGCTCTGCCAGGGAGGAGGG
>JASSUY010019869.1:0-33726 GCA_032466535.1 Forpus xanthops
CCAGCGCCTCAGCACCCTCACAGGGAAGAGCTTCTGCCTAAGAGCTCATCTCAGTCTCCCCTCTGGCAGGTTAAAGCTATTCCTCTTGTCCTGTCCCTACAAGTCCTTGTCCAAAACCCCTCTCCAGCTTTCCTGGAGCCCCTTTGGGCACTGGAGCTGCTCTAAGCTCTCCCCTTCAGGAGCCTTCTCTTGTCCAGGCTGACCCACCCCAGCTTTCTCAGCCTGTCATTAAACCACTGGAGCAGTAGTTCCCAGCAGCCCAGACCTCCCCGTGGCCCCTATGTGATGGGCTCTTTGGCTCCCTGCAGCTCTACAGTGTGCCCAGGAGCCTGTGGTGGGGCCCACCATCCATGTCCAGCCAAGGGGGGGGCAGGTGCTGGTTCCCTCCCAGTCGTGAGGCTGCAGATTCCAGCCTGATCCCGAGTGCGTGGGTTTGTTTCAGATGGAGAAGGCCAACGCCAGAATGAAGCAGCTCAAGCGGCAGCTGGAGGAGGCTGAGGAAGAGGCCACACGTGCAAACGCTTCCCGGCGTAAACTTCAGCGTGAGCTGGATGATGCCACAGAGGCCAACGAGGGCCTGAGCCGGGAGGTCAGCACCCTGAAGAACAGGCTACGGTAGGTGCTTGGGGAAGCTCTCGGGTGCCCACAGACCTGTGTCCTTGGGGAGCATTTGGCTGTTGAGCAGCAGCAGCAGAGCTGGGGATGGACAAAGGGCAAACTGAAGCCTGCTAGGACCTGTTGCCCAAGCCCAGTGATAGGAACAAGGGAGCTGCCAGCCCAGAGGCATATTGCTGACATCTCCTGGGCTGGAGCTCTTTGGGGCTCACACTGGCAGGTTTTCTGGGGCTGACAGTTCAGTACAGCCCTAGATAAATATGACAGGGGAGGTGGCTCAGCCATGCTTTGCCAGCGGCTGGTTCCCATCCCTGTTGTCCTGAGCCACCTTGGTGGGAGCGTTTCAGCATCTTTGGGATCAGGGCTGTTCCGTGGACAAATGGGAGGTGGCAGCAGTGGTGCTGCTGCTGCTGGACAAAAACCGTGTCAGGAGGCAGAGCAGTGCATGGGGAACACCTGCTCTGTCCTGCTGGGTCTGGGCCCGGTGCTCCTGCACAGAAAACACTTGAAGGTACCTGTGCCTTGCACAATGAGGTGATGATAGGAGTGAAGCGGGAGGGTTGGAGCACGGGGCGAGCCCATGGCCAGGGGGAGGTTTCAGGGCCTGGAGCAGGGCCCGTGGGCACTCACTGGATGCTGCCTGTTTGCAGGAGGGGGGGGCCCATCACCTTCTCCTCGAGTCGATCCGGGCGGCGGCAGCTCCACATCGAAGGGGCCTCTCTGGAGCTCTCGGATGATGACGCAGAGAGCAAAGGCAGCGACGTGAACGAGGCGCAGGCGGCCCCGGCCGAGTAGAGCCCAACCCTGGGCATGCAGAGACCTTCCCGCAGCGGGCGCAGGAGCACGAGGACTCTCCTGAGCACCAGGGCTGCCACGTGGCCCTCAACCTGCCTTACGGAACGCCGGCATGCTACTACAAGGTTACGTATCGTAGGTCAACTATGTCTTAAGGCTCTCCAGCCTCACCATACTGTACCCTGCTTCAGATATAGGTACAACTGCTTTTTTATATATAGCAAACAAAATGGGATCGTCTCTGTTCAGTGCATCTATTTTCCAGATACTCATTGTAAAGCCATTTTATAAAGCATCATGTGAAGGATGAAACTCTTCTGTTTTTTAATCACCACAGAAACTTCATTCCCGGCGGGTGGGGGGTTGGGACAGCCCCGGTGTCACAACGATGCATGCTTTGTACAGACATCCCCCTTCCTCCCGTGCTCGGGCAGCCCTTGGGCACGCTGAGCCCGTCGGATCCTTGAAGACCAAACCTCACCCGTGTCTTTCTTCTCCTCCTAATTGTGATCAGTCGCACACAATCAGCGCGTGAACTGTGAAAAGGCCTTGGGAAGCTTTAGGGGAAGCGGAGGGGTGACCGAGTCGTGTCCAGGTTCACCCTGCAGTGTCACTGGGCCGCGTTCTCCGCGCTCCTCCGGTAGCACAGCCCCGGGTCCCACGTGGGACCGCTCAATGTGAACACCAGGAGGGCCCCGGGCCAGCGCGGGCACCGCTATTTATTAACTCACGGCCCAGAGTGGGGGTCCGGGGCCGCGGTTCCCCCAACCTGCAGGTAACAAGCCAGTGGATGTGAATCCTCCTTTGTTGTTGTTTTATTTGTTTGGAGCAGTATTACAGCGGTAGTTTAGCCTTCTTTTGTTTAAATAGCTGGAAACTGACATTACAGAAAGTGCCTTAGACACTACAGTACTAAGACAATGTTACATATATAATTTGCCTCTATAACGATGATTTAATGTATTAATTTTGACTGTGCTTCATATCATGTACCTCTCTAGTCCAAGTGGTATTATGGTTATTAGTGACAATGAATCAGTGTTAACTAGGACCCTTCCTCTGCCACACGCTCAAACAACGTGGATTTCCTTTTTGGTTAAAAGCTTTAACATCTGTCGCAAAGGTTTTGTTGTGTGTGTTTGGATATTTTTAATCAAACTGGCTGTTGACCACCAGGCATCTGACTGCAGATATCTTGTTTTCTTGTATACCCATATTTCTAGACAATGATTTTTGTAAGACAATAAATTTATTCATTATAGATGCGGCCGCCTGCTCTATTTACTTACCGGAAGAGCTCTCTCCCGAGGCTGGCATAGACCTTAATAAATGAGACTATGACTGGAAGCTGCTTTTCCCTTCTTCCTCTTTTGTTTTCCTCCTGCTTTGTCCTGGATCCAGGCTGAGGGAGCTGTGGTGGGGATGTGTGGCTGGAGCACACAGAGCTCCGAGCCCTGCTGCTGGCCCAGGGCACTCGGGCAGGGTCGAGTCTCCTCCCTGAGCCATTGAAGTTGGAGCATCCGGGAAGCAGTGGGGGTCTCTGGGCAGGAGGGAGCTGGGGGGGGTGAGGCTGTGACTGGGGCCAGTGCTGGATGCTGGGCCATGGAGGGAAGGGGCAGGGATGGGACCAAGGGTGCTGCGGGGCCAGGAAGGGGAGGGAAGGAGGGTGGCAGCAGGGGCTGGGGCTGTGCTCTCCTGGCTGGAGCAGGGATTTGGCACCATTGGCACAAGCCAGGGCCGGCCCCATCCCTGCACTGGGCCCAGGCTCTGGGCAAGAAGAGCTCAGTCCTGCAGGAGGGTTCCGAAGGGGAGGAGGAGGTGACTGCAGAGAGGGGGTCCTACTCCCCCCGATACTGCTGCTGCACACACGAGCAGGGACCAGGACACGGGGGCCAACCTGCAGCACCCACAGCCCTGCCCAGGACCACCCCAGGGTGCAGCTCTGCCCCAAATCAACCCCCAGGGCTCAGCTGGGCCGGTGGGTGCCTCTGCACTGAGCCCCCGCTGTGCCCCAGGGGGACCCCAGCCCTGGTCCTGCACAACCCAGAGCCCACATTAAAAGAACTTTATTGTTGGAAGCTGACTCTCACTGGTTTGTGTTAAACCAACATCATGACCCGTGTCACCCCGGCGGGCTGGTACACTGTCCTATGGAAACATGCCATATAGAGTTTGAATAAATAAAGCTACAAAGCCCAAGTTATGTACAAAGAAGACCTCAGGCAAAGGTATGTTTACAAACCTATGTACAATAAAACAAATGTAAACAGTCGCAGCAGGGGACGCAAGAAGGAGCACACAGACCCTAACAAGGGGTGGGGGGGGGGTCCCCATCTCCCTCTGGGTTTCTCCATGCCTGTAACTAAACCAAGATGATGGCTCTGACCAGGACTGATGAATTCTACACCCCCGGCCCCAGCAGGGGTTCTGGGACAGTTAAAAATCCACCCACTCTGAGGCACATCGACAGAGATCGCACAAACACGCTGCTTGAAGGACCCACACAGAGCAGCCGCCCACCCCTGGCACCGGAGCCCATGGGTGATGCCATACCAATCCAGGAGCATGTTACAAATGGGGCTGTGAAGGGCACAGGGCAGGGAAAGGGGAGCGTGTGGCCATGGGGAGCAGTGGCTCCTGTGGTGGAGGTGTGGGGAAGGCTGTGCCCAGGGCAGGAGAGTGGGGCCAGGAGGATGTGCTGCACATCCATAGGCACCATGCACCGAGGGAGAACGGTCAGGCTGCCCTGCTCACACTAAGGCATCTGCTGTTGGGACTGAGGGCGCTGGGACACGGCTGCCCCTGTGCCTCCATCCTCCATCCCCCCGGGCCCAGTGGAGCCCCACCTGATGTGCACAGCGCAGGGGCAGGGCTGGGGCCCACGCTCAGCACCCGGAACTGTGCCTATGAGTGACAGTGCTGCAGGAACTGAGTCACAGCGCCAGCGCCTCCACCACGAGGGCCGAGAGGCACCGTGGGGCAGGAGCTGCCAGGGCCCCAGCAGCAGGATGCCGGCGCAGGTAGGGAGAGGAGCGGCCAACCCTTGTGTGGTGCCAAACCTAAGGGAGAGAAGCGAGAACGCGAGCGCCGAGGCTGCCGGGCCGCGGTGGTGAGCAGAGTCCCGCATCCCCTACAGCGGAGCACTGCAGGGCATGGGGCCGAGCCCCAGCACGTCCGCTACAGCGAGAACAGAAACTATTAACATGACAAGGAGGCCGGGTCGTGTTCCAGCGGGGCGGCAGCAGGGGAAGAGCTGGAGCGCTTCTTCTCTGGGTGGGCTGAGAAAAGCATCCGCAAGTCCGAACACGACCTCCCGCGGGCTCATACGCTCAGGGGCAGCATTCCAGGCGCTGAGGAGGGGCGAGAGGCTCCCAGGCCGGGGGGACCTTGATCAAAGCCGTTCACTGCCCTAAGAAGCAACAGGAGAAACCACTGAGTGAAGAGCAGCAGGGAGGGGGCACCACGAGCCTCTCCCCAGCACCTGCAGGCACAGACAGACCTCTCCCCCTGCCTGCGCAGAAGAGGACAGGGCTCCCACCTCGGGCTGCGAGGATGGGTGCTGACCCCACTGCCTGCAGCAGGCACGCGCTGCCCGAGTGGACCAGGAGAACCCGGTAATGTGATGGGCACGACCTGGCCATGGTGCCTCTGAACTACACCACCCCTGCCTGGGCTGCAGCAGGGGCTCGGAGTGCCTGCACCCCCCCAGGATCAGTGGGTTCCTCATGCTCCAGGGTGCTGCGGGAGGCGAGGTGTGGAGAATCTGGGTTCCAGAGGGCTCGGAGGGCAGCGCAGGGCGCTGGCAGCTCCTCCACCTCCACTCTGATAGCTTTGACAGATCTCCTGTAATCAGGCTCAACACACAGCATCAGTCAGGCTCACCCTCTGCTGATCACCACTGCAGCCCTCACAGCCAAAAGTCATTACATCCCTGGACCAGGGCAGCATCCACTGCTGACTGAGTACCTGCCCTCACAGTGGGGTTTGCAGTACTGCAGGGGGGGAAGAATCCCCATTCCCTGCCAGGCAAGGCAGGTCACCCTTGATGTCTGCTCCCAAGAAGCACTGCACCAGCTCTGCCTGAACCACCAGCACCCCACAAGAAGCCACTTGGATCCCTCCTGGCAGAGCTTTGCTTGTGAGAGTCACAGACTGCTCTTTGTTGGAAGAGACCTTAAAGCTCATCCAGCAACCCCTGCCACGGGAAGGGACACCTTCCACTAGAGCAGCTTGCTCCAAGCCCCTGTGTCCAACCTGGCCTTGAACACTGCCAGGGATGGGGCAGACACAGCTTCTCTGGGCACCCTGTGCCAGCGCCTCAGCACCATCACAGGGAAGAGCTTCTGCATAAGAGCTCATCTCAGTCTCCCCTCTGGCAGGTTAAAGCCATTCCCCATGTCCTATGTCCCTACAGGCCCTTGTCCAAAGTGAGCTTCAGGACATCTTTGCTGCTCAGATCAGCTGCGGTGAGCGAAAGCAGGAAGGAACAGAAGGGCGAGGGCTCCATCATGAGGAAAAAGGCAAATGTGCCAGCCTTCAAGGAGCATATCCTGCTCCCTGCCAGTTCTGCCACAGGGACCATGTGCCAACAGCTCCAGGCAGCATCCCCAGGACACAGCAGTGCTGTTCTAGGTTCCCTTTCACCTGTACGTCCTTGCCCTGCAGCTCACATATGGGTGACCTCTCACCTCCTGCATCCGGGGTGCAAAACCCCTGGCAGCAAACCCCAGAGGCTGCTGGTGCTGCACTGGGCAGTGTCAGAACCCCTCCAGTTGAAGAGGCAACATCTCGACACCCATGGGCAAGGACAGATTTCTCATGGTAGCAGCTCCCCCAGCTGCTCCCGCTCCCTTTCTTCTTGTTCAGCATCCACACTACACAGCCTGAAGCACATCCCAGCACCAGGGTAGAGCAGGGAGAAAGCACCTTTCCTGCCCCCTCCTTGTTCAGCCTGAAGCTTCAGCTCCCATTCGAATGTTGCTTCAATACATTCCCAAGTGCCTCTTTGCTGCACACAGTAAAAGCTGCTGGACAACACTGCTGGGCAGACGTATTCTATCTGCAGTGGGATGAAGGGGCGTGAAGCCAACCCGGTCACAGCATGACACTGCAAATCAGTTATCAGCCAGAAAGCACCTCTGCCAAGTGGGACAGGGAAGAGAAAAACCACCACCAAAACACCCAACACCAACAGGATTAAAGCTGCTCCCCTCTGGAAGGGTTGGGGGAAGGAACAGTCAGCAGCAGCCTGGAAGGGCTTGTGCTCACGTTCAAGCCCAACACATGGCTGGCTCCCAGCACATCTGTGCCCATGTTTGCTTTCCCATTAGGCACAACCAGGGCAACCAAGCTCTGGTAAACCGACACTGGAGAGAAAACAAGACCAAAGGGCAAACTAACTTTCCAAGCTACATGAAGAGTAGTGATACTTCATCCTGCAGCTCTGCTGTGACCAATCCAATCAGAAACATGCACAGACTTGAAGAAAGAATTACATCAGGAAAGCAGCAACACTCAATCTTACTATTGCAAGAGGTCACAGCACCAGGGGAGTTTATCTGAAGTAAGGAGAGAGATTATAGCCTCAGGCTTTGATCATGGACCATTAGTTTGTAATGCTCAGAGAGCTACCTCATGCAGTTAGATAACCCCCAGCTCTGCCCCCTCAAGCCCCAGGTTAAAATGCATGCAGCTTATCATTGCAAATGAATTCATTTACCCATGACCAAGGTGGGGAATGTGACCTTTTCACGCCTAGTGGAGAAAAAGTGGAACAGTTTATGCACACCATAAAGACATTCGTGGGCATCCCTGGATGCAAGAGCTGGAGCAAAGCAAGTGTGTTTAACTAAACCTCACCAGACCTCTCTTCCTGCACCTCTGAGTGGCCAGGCAAGGGGATAACCAGCACTCCCACCACATTCTGCACATTGCAGTGGCTTGCACACAGCCAGATAAAAGCTTGGAGTACTGCAATGCACATTCCAGAACCTGTATCCCAGTTTCCTCTTTTCTAGGGAAGCTTTTTTATCAGGTGGAGCAGGGAACAGGAAGAAGACCCCGATTTCCCAACCTGATGTATGATGAGCAGTGTGGTGGGTGACAGTGTTGACAGTGCAAATACAACTGCATGCTCCATGGCACTGTGGAGGCACCTCTTGCATTCAAACTTGAGCTTGGTTCATTAAACGAAGCCCAACAGGTTCACAAAGATAACTTTAGAATAAGCATTAACTACAAGGACTCGGACATTGAAGAGTGCAGGAAGGGGAGAAATGAACAAGGAGTTTATGCCCCAGGGAACAGGCACCATGTTGGCTCACATGCCTCAGCTCTGCTGGTCAAGTGCCTCTGCAGAGCCCTGCAAGGTCAGAGGCATTCTGCTCCTGGACTGGATCCAAGCTTATATTCAATTAAGAATAATTACAACAGCAAAAATAAAGTATCTGTCTGAGAACACGCTCAGGTGCTGCTCAGCCATGCCCTGGCATCTGCACAGAAACAGCATGTTCCTGAAGGAACAAGTCTGCAGATGCTGGCAGGATTTTCAGAAGCAGCCAAGTTCTGACTCTTCCAATCCAACAGCCATGCTTCAGAGCAAACCCAGAGCCACCCAGGCCTCTTCTGCCTTCAGTGCCTTCTCAGCTCCACTGGGTAAGCTGATGGGAGATGGAGACTCAAACATTTCAACCAACCAAACAGCAGAGGAAGGAAAGGCCACAGGGATGCTCAGGGGTCTGGAGCAGCTCTCTTACCAGGAGAGATGCAGGAGCTGGGCCTGGTTATTTTGGAGATGAGCAGACTGAGAAGGGATCTCATCAATGCCCATCAGTATCTCAAAGGTGGTGCCAGAAGGATGGGGCCAGGCTCTTTTCGGTGGTGACCAGCAACTTGATGAGGAGCAATGGCCATAAACTAAAACACAGCTAGTTTCACCTCAATATGAGGAAGAACTTCTTTACACTGAGGGTGGCAGAGCCCTGGTGCAGGCTACCCAGGAAGGTTGTTGTGGAGTCTCCTTCTCTGGAGACATCCAAACCCACCTGGACACGTTCCTGTGTGCTCTGCTCACAGTGGCCCTGCCTTGTCAGAGGGTTGGACTGGATGATCTCCAGAGGGCCCTTCCAACCCTACCGATTCTGGGATTGTGTAAGTGGAACTGTAGGGATGTGGCTGTGCCACCATTGTCCCAATATCACAGCCAGACAACTTACTGTTCTTTAGGCAGTGGCTGCAGGTTGGATTTCATCTATGATCACATGTGGCTGTTTC
This sequence comes from Forpus xanthops, assembly GCA_032466535.1. Taxonomy (NCBI): domain Eukaryota; kingdom Metazoa; phylum Chordata; class Aves; order Psittaciformes; family Psittacidae; genus Forpus; species Forpus xanthops. The sequence continues at coordinate 8,683 of JASSUY010019869.1, forward strand.
AGGCTCCAGCAACAATTGGAGGCAAGGAGAAGTGTATAGAGGCTGGAGAAAGAGGAGAGTGGAGCAGAAAGGGCATAGGCATGCCTTGACTCAGCCCCTCAAGCTCAGTCACCACTGCACACCCTGGATGTGATGGCTGCCAGGGACATGTTGCCAGCATGGCCGGGAGCTCAGCTGCTGCAGTGTGCGGGCACAACGAGCTGACGTCCTGCAGGTAACTGCTTGGTTCAGCTTACATGTGCAGACAAAATCATACAGGTTTGACACAGCACAGCCACTGCCACCCTGCAACACACACAGACCTCAATGGAGGAAGCAAGGTAGAGGAGGAGCAGATGTAAGAGGAGAAGTGTGAGCCACCGACCCCCTGTGAACAGCATGTGGGGGTGTAGCGGAGGACAGGACAGCAAGGCCATGCAGGGATCTTTAACACTTTGCAGATAAGCACATCAGTCATTTCCACCCCCTTTTTTTAGCCCACTAACATCCCCCCACTCTGCTACAGAAGTTTTCTTGCAGGAGGCTGAGTTTCTAAGCTTTTTCCAGCTACAATCTGCTCCTAACTCCAGGCAGCCAGCCCAGATAACAAGCATGATGACAATCTAGATAATTAAAAGTAACCCCCACCCCACACAGCAATCAGCTTATTTGTCACACCACAACTCAATATAGCCATGCTGCCTCTTAAGAACAGCTATAATCTCTCCCTAGCAACTCCCCTGACAGCTTGCACCTGAAACACAGTCTGTGCACTGGAAGCGTGAGCACTGCTGTGGTGATGCACAGCCCCAGTTAACCCTGCAGCACATAGACAACTTAAAGTCTGATTTACACATGACACCGTTATATCTCCAAACTCTTCCTTTCCCAAAGCAACAGTGACTCTAAAAACTCCAAATGCCAGTTTCTTAGATGCTACTTGCCCTGCTACCCACGTAGCAACGCAATTCAGCTCAAACCAGGACTGTAGGAAGCTCAGCTTGTCTGCTGTGTATAAAGCATTCCTTAGCTTGGTAACAGCTCATTTAATTCCCCAAATTCTGGACTGTGGATATGTTGAATCAGTAAATTGGCCCAACCTGAGGTTTAATATGGAAGACAACTACGCAGGGAACACAGGGGTGTTTTGCCCAGTGACACCAGCACATCTCATAGTGCCACTGCGCTAACGCTGGAGTTGTGCTGTGCCTCATCCTGCTCCTAAAGGCTCTGTGGGAAAATCCTCATGGTGACCACTTCCCAGTATCCCAGAGGAAGCTCTGACCACGAGCGAGTCACAGGAGACACGTGGGACAGTTCTTCCTGTGAAGGCAGTTTGTGGCTCTACAGCGGCTGCACAAGCAGCTTCCCCCTCTATCAGCCAGATTACACCATTGATGACGTTTTCTTTTCCCCTAATAGAAGGGAAAACAGAGCAAACAGGGCACCACCCTCCTGTGAGGATCTGCTGCCTGCACTTAGCTGTTCTCACCAAGAGAATCCTCAGCTCTGTGGTTAATGTGCTTCACTCTGCACGCACCAGTAGCTATGGCAACACCACCACTACTTACTTGAGAACCTAAGGGCACATTTATTACCTGAGATGTAGCCACCAAGAGATCAGGCAGCAGAAGGACAGAACAGGCCCCAACACGCTACCAGCTAAGAGACAACCATGCTTGCTTTTCTCTTTGCTTCACAGAAACCTGTCACTGTCCCTGTCCCCTTGAGACTGGCTCCACAAATTATCTCTCCTACAGGATGAAAGCTGCGGCAGGCTAAAGACAAGCCAAGAAAAACTTCTGCTCCAAGCAGCATCCTGGAATGCATTCTCCTTTCAGGCAAAAAGAAATCCTTCCTTACCCTTTGTCAAAGAAGGAAGTGTGCCCCGGGTGAGGGTACTTTGTGCCGTTGCTGTTCATCACACTGCTGTTAATGTTCCCCGACACATAGGCTTTCCGCGATGCCTGGTCCTTTGCAAAGTTCCTGCAAGCAGCTAATTTGGATTCTAAGGCCTGTGAAAGAGGAAAACCAAGATTATGACAAAAAAAAACAATACTAATTTAATAACAATTTAATAACAACAAGCATTTTTCTGCTCAAGTTCAGGCTTTGTCATGACCTCAAGGTCACCAGGAGCAGGACTCCAGTTTTCACCTTCAGCAAAAACTGAACTAAATGGGAACAAAGCTGCCATGTTCTGTCACCAACCCCAGAGGAAACTCGATGCAGAGAGAGTTCTCCAGGCATGACTCAGGTCCATCAGGGCTCAGACTTTAGAACTGTCAATTACTTAAAAGAAGGAAGCCACCTCCCAGCAGAAGTTACCAAGTCTCCTTGCCTCAGCAGCTGCACTAAGGCTGACGCAAGCTAACTGGAAGTCTAACAGTCTGAGGCAGAATTCTCAGGTCTAGGGGGGGGACTGTGTATTTGTGAAGTGGAGTTTTCTCCCCAGGACAATGCCTTTTAGCATTTCTTTCTTAATTTCTGCCTACAAAACAAAGCCACTTTCTTAAGCCCCACTGATATGCTTCAGAACAAGAGGTGCTACAGCAACATCAGCAGGAGCAATCAACTGCATTAGCTAAGCCCATCTCTGTGGTCTGTACCTCATTTCTACTACTCCCAAGCAAGCCTAGTGAGATCTTTTTCCCTTGTGTAAGGTAACAGTCTCTGTCTCATCCACTGACTCCTGGCAGGAGGGAGACCAAAATCCTGGTTCTCTCCTTTACTTCAGAACATCACCTGCCCTTTCTTCCAGCTGTAACAAACTGGGGCAAAATGTGACTATCCTTCTGGACTAGCATAATGTCCTCCCAGCTGTCTGATACATCCACACTGTGCATGGGTACATTCAGACACTTGCAAATGCATGCACTGGAGACAAAAACTCATCTCCCCAGATATGTGGCTTCGTCTGGTTCCATATACAACAATATTCTATCAGTAGGGCACTGACATGCTACCACAAGTAAGTGAACGCTACAGGGTCTTCTAGAAATCCACGTTAGCTCAGCAAGCACATAGGGAGATACATAGGTACCTAATTCATATAGGTACCTACCTCTTTGTCGCAAAACACTCAAGAGCTGGAAGAAGCCAGTATGATCTGTGCGAAGTGACTCCTTGCCTCAGCTGCAGGCAAGAAAGCCCAAGAGAAACTTCTAGCAGAGAAAGCAAGTCTAAGGTTGAGGATGAGGCATCCTATGAGTAGCCAAACCCAAAGAAATCCTGAGCAGCCTATAATTGCTGCTAAACAAATGTGTGAGCTGGAATTTTGAGCGAGTGTCTAAGGGCAGGCTGGGAAAGCAGGATGCTTATTTGGCATTTCCTGTCCTTGCAGAGTAATCACATGGGATTGTGATTAAGCTCCCTAAATCCCCTGCAGACTCTTGCTCACAATGATCCTCTTTTAACCATGTCACTCTGTAATCACAAGTGGTCCTGCTGCCCTTTCAAACCAACCTCCAGCTCACTGGCTCCAAATGTGAGCAACGAGGTCACTTTTCATTCCAAACTTTGCTAAAGCAACTGTCTCTCCTGCAGCTATTGCCCCATCAGTGGTACCCACAGGAGACGGAGGACTGCCAGCACCAAAGCTACCCACTGAGGCACCACAGGGAGCTTCGCCTAACTCCAAACTCAGCTGGAAACCTGGCATCCTAAACAGCACACTGACAGTTTTAAGCACTTCTTCCCCTCTTACAGTGGCAATCCCTTTAAAGACTCATACGTTTCACTGCCTTCTCAACTACAGATGGGAGCATTTGGCTTTCTCCTCATTTGTTTTCTCACTTTCTTAGCAAAGGTCTCTCTTTTTTTCCCCATTTTCAGCACCTGCTGCAGATGTCCCCAGGCACATGAGGGGACACTGGCAGCATGATCTCAGCTCCTGATCTCAGCTCCTTATTTGTGCATAGCAGACAGCCAGGCTCTGTGGACCAGCTTTGCATCTTGGTCTCATTACAGAGGAAGCTGCAGGCCCTGTTCAAAGTCAGAACAAGCAGCTAATGGTATCTAACCCCCACGTACCAAAGTGCTTGAGAAACTTCTTAACTCAAATATGAAATTCATCATCCAAAACTGGCCCCAGAACCCTAGCAGCATGCTTTACAAATCAAAATAATTAACCCCCCCAAACATTACCACATTGTAAACGCTGCATGTACTCAGCACAGGCCCAGGCCTTGCTGTCACTGCACACAAGGAAGAAAGCTCAGTGCCAGCACTGCAGAGTGAGGAACACTTCAGGTCAGAGCACTCACCCCCACTTTCCGTAGCAGATCCCCCACAATGTTGAGTGCAGATATTCGAGCTGAAGGAGTAAGGGGGCTGGTACCAAATCCATTTGGTATAGCTGCAAACACAGACACACTTGATTACATGCTCCACTCCTCCACAGTTCATTTATTGCTTTAATTTTAAATAAATCAACTTCTACATGAAAAGATGAATCTAAAATCTTACTAAAGAGTCTTCACACAGACACCCCACAGTAACACACAGACTACATGACCACTGGCCAGGGAAAATGAAATACCCAATTCCTGTCCACTGCCCTTTTTACATACACCTACATGTGGAGATAATGCACTGTCGATCTGCAAGGCTATTGCCTACAGTCCATCTAATCCAGCCAGAGATTAACATCCTGCTGCCTCATGGAGAAAACAGGACCCCTGAGGAGTACCTGTGGTAACAGCCTCTAGAACATCAGAACCACTGACCACTTTTTACCCAACACTGCTACTCCACAGCTGAGCAGCAGTATCAGTTACACTTTCCTGCAACCCCAAATGTCTTCAGTGCTCCACTGCAGGCATCTACTGCAGAGTGCAAACACCCCCCCCCCCCCCCCAAAGCAATAGCTAAGCTTCAGTGTCTTTCTTTTCCATGCTATTTACTCATTATACTCCTTAAACACACTTATGCTGCCCCAGGATTTAAACACACCTTATGCAACGTGTGGAATCTACACATACCTACACTTCAAACCCACTGACAAGCACCTTGCCTGAAGCTGCTAGCAATCTGTGCATGCTGCCAAGCAACCAGACACAGTTCCTATGGATGATACCTTTTGGGGAAGGAAAACTATTTTCTGATCCTTTTCCAACAGGCGTGGCTGGAAGGGACAGGGACGCCTGCACAGCCGAATCCATCTTCTCACAGTCCAGAGTTGGGGAACTGGGTGCTGACTTGCGCGTGACTTCTTGCTGCCTTTCCCGTACTGCCAGCTCCTGCCTCAGGTCTGAGGGTTGAGAGAAGAGCACAGCCCGAATACCAATTAGTAACTGCTTTCTCTAACAGTCTACTCATCTGGGAGGGAGGGGGAGATGCTTCGCAACCTGCCTCTAATAACTGCTCGTGGCTGGAGGACCCCATCTCAGAGCAGTCACTGCCCATCACCATCACTCCCCATTCCAGCTCAGAGGAGAGGAGCCCTGCCTGGGCCCAGTAGCCTACTTCTCCTCAGCATTCTTCCCCATCTGTAGTGCAAATCCTATGGGAAGTGGGTCACATCTGCTGAACTATGCTCAGCTGCTTAAGAGAGCCTCCTCTGACAGAGGCTGGAAAAAGGGAGGAATGACCTATTGCAGTGTGTCCAATTGCCCACATTATTCTTCCAGACTATAATCCATCCAGGATTCCAACCTAACCAAAGACAGTCAAAGGCTGTATCCAGTTCCTTGATAGCCCCAGAAGAAAAGAGCAGATAGGAGAGACTGGGTATCCCAAATGACAGGGAAAAAGTCTGGAACCTACATTTCATTCTCACCTCCCCTCCAGCCTGCTGCTTACCCCTGCCTTGTCCCCACCCATTCTCACAGGTTTTTGCTACAAAGAGCATCCAGCACAGCCCAGCAAAGAATCCACAAAATCCTTAGAAGGAACTAGATGCAAATAAGCAATATGTTACAAATGGGTTGATCTTTTCTGGATAGAACAACTTAAACCATTCACAGAATCCCAGACTGGTTTGGGCTTCAGGGACCTTAAAGCTCACCTAGTTCCAAACCCTGCCACGGGTAGGGACACCTTCCACTAGAGCAGCTTGCTCCAAGCCCCTCTGTCCAACCAGGCCTTCAACACTGCCGGGGATGAGGCAGCCACGGCTTCTCTAGGCACCCTGTGCCAGCACCTCATCTTTCACAGACCTCTTATTCCTTGCCTCAGTTCTGGTCCAACACGTAGGAGCAGAATAAGTTGTACATTACAGCTTTTAAATTATCACAAATATTTGGGTCCGATTTTAACTTAAACAACTCGGCTGAAATGAAAATCAATCTGGACTCTTCTAAGAGGTTTTGGGGCTCTTGAATCAGAAATGTTGTATTTGAGTTTGACACTGTAGCAGTTCTTTTAGTGGCACCTGCTTGCTGACAAGGGAACATGCAGCTTCGCTACCCTAACTAATGCTAAACATTTCCAGATGACTCATCCAAGAAGCAACATGTCCTTTTGGGCCAATTATTCCAGTGTTGTAGGAAACAGACCCCTAGGTTTTACTGGGTTTTCCAGTATTATTGCCCTAACCCCAAATTACAACATATGTATTTCCTCAGAAAATACTTCACTTCCCTTTTCATGCTTACTACAAAACCCCCGTACTTCCAGCAGAGGCTTCCCATTTGTGGGGCACAAACTTCGCTCAGAAAGACTCACAAAGGTGGAGCAACTGTTGAAATGTTTGTTGTTATCTTACACTGAAGTCTAGGCCTTAACTGAGGAATTGTCTTAGAAAGCTTCCCTTGGGAAAGCAAGTTGGAAGCCACTGGTCTCTGCATGACAGTAACAGCAGGAACTGGCTGCAGAGCAGATCATCACCACTAGTAGAGAAATCAGTTTCCACCAACCATTACAAAAAGCTTCTCCAGCATTCTCCATGTGAAATCCACTGGGGAATTCCCACCTCCTGATCGTATCCCAGAACACTCAAAAAGGTCTAACCACAGTCTTTACTGGAATACCTTAAATAAAGCAGGCAATTTCCATGAGGATTAGATAGAACACAGGAGACAGGATTTAAAAACTGATTTAGTTAACCACTTATGTATTTCCCTGACATTTCCTGTGCTTTCCCTTCCTATACAAGGCATAAAACCACAACAACTGGGAACTTTTGAAGCACACTTCCTCAATTCTCTCACATCTGTGGAATGCAGTATTTTTCTATTCACCTCTGCTAAAAATCCTGAATGAATCTGGTATTTTGCATTACACAAGGAAATTTTTCCTCTTAACTACACTGGACATACAAAGAATAGAGAACACACTGTTAGTAACACATAACACATGAAGTATCCAGTTCAAGTCTCATTATGTGAGGCTTTCTATAAACATGAGCTTTGGTTGCTACATAACTCTTAGGAAGCCAACAACATATCAGGACACAGAACTCATCAAGCCATACCTCTTGCTTCGTCCTTTAATCTCTGTACAGAAACCAGCAACGACTCCTTGTCATCCAGTTCACTTTCTAGAAAGGCATTTCTCTCAATAGCTTGGTTCAGCCTTTGTTCAAAGTCTTCCAATGAAACTATTGTTGCCCTAGAAACAAAATCCAGAATATTGGGCTCTTCAGCTCAACCATCATAAAAGCATATTCAAAAACATAATAGAAGAAAAATGTTAGCAGGGCCTACATTCAAGTCAGTCATTTGAAAGCTATGGAAACACTTCCTGGAAAGGACTAATAAACTCCAAAGAAGCAGGGGAATAAGATGAAAAGAACATGATAGCATCTGGCTTTCAGAGATGTACCAAAGAGCTGGGAAAGAGCCAGGCCAGCAAGCCCATCCCATGCTCCAAAGCCCTACATTTATTCAAGTGCAGTAGCTTAGGTGGCACTGCACTCTCCAGAGCTCTAGCCAGTGAATGCAGAAGGCAGGGCACTGAGGTATTGCCCATGACCCAATTTGTTTAGAAGTTAGTCATGAAGTTAAGAGCCTTGTGGAAACATGGCCTCAGCTCTCAGATCTTTCTGCCAGATAGCCAGAGGCTCATTCCTGGTCCCATTGAATCAGTGGCAGAATTCCCATTCTGCAGAACGGAAGCATGACCTACTCCCTAACTGGGTGTTTCTAACAGCAGCCTCTTCATTTTATGCATTTATAAAGGACACATTTGTTCCTTACAGTCATTAAGCTGTTATGCAGGGAAGAGAAGACTCCTCTGGCCTGCTTTATTTGAAAGGGACTACGTAAAGCAACAGCTTCTTATTTCAAAGGGGCTTTGAGCTACAAAGACCACAAATACAAGAGTCACCTAGCTGGTACTATCAAAAGCAGTGCAGTGGCCTGGCTTGCTCTGAGCCTGCTTTTTTCTCACAGGGACACAAACAGCTTTCAGGCCCCTGCCCTCTTTGTTGTAATGTAAAGCTACCAGCTGATGAGGTGACTTCAAGGCTAAACTGCACAGCTCAAGGAATCACATCCTGGGATTTGTTTTGGGGTTTTTTTTGAATGTTTGCTGATTTCCCTCTTAATGGATAGTAAAACGATCAATCTGGGAAGCAACGAAAAGGCCTAGAGAAAACTTTCAGGAAGGAAGAGGTTTGCAGCCTTCACCTCTTGGCACGTTCCAAATCATCGTTGGCCTGCTCCAGCTCCCGCACGTACTTATGCAGCTGATCTTTAATGGCCCGTGTCTGGCTCAGGTCATGCTCCAAACACGACACTTGCTTGTAACTTTGTGTATACTGGTGCTCCAGTTTCTCCTGAAAGAAAGGAGAAGTGAGATAAACATATACACGCACTGTCCACGTCACCAGCAGTGAAATGGGACAAAGAAATGAACATCCTCCCTGCAGCCTGCTGATCTGGGATTGCTGGCAATCCAGAGCAGGAACTGGAGAGGCAGAGGGAATGCACTCTGAACACGTGAGCTGGGCACAGTGGAAAGACACAAACACTGCACTGTGCACAGACATCTCACCACGACAGAGATGCAGCCCTGCATCTGCTCCCAGCAGCCTGCACTGACAGCTGCTCTGAAGCCTTAAACATGTAGGAAGCCAGAGAGAAATCCAACTGCTCAGACCCCCTTCCCCTGACAACAGCCACACTGTCACCAGAAACTGACTGACATCTCCATTAGCAAAACTGAGAGCCACTGAAATGTGTTATAAAACCTGCAGGTCCACAAGCTCATATGTGAAAGACTGTAAGAATTCACTCCCAAACACACTCTCACCAGCTCTGAGGGTACAGAGAGGGGCTTATGGAAAAACCACTGACCTTACCAAACACATCTTGACCTTCAGCTATAGCTGGGACTGGATACATGAACAAGTAATTCCATAAACTTCACTTCCACTTGGGTAAGTTGCCAAGTTTTGCCTTCACTAAAATAACCCAAGACTATAAAACATGATGCTTCTCCAGGATGCCAAAATAGGCAAGAGCTTGCTGATAAAGAGGCACCAATTACAAGTTCCCTTCTGCACATGCAGATCCTTATGCAATTCCTGTCTCCACAGCTACAGCTGTTAGCATGAATGAGGAGCACAAATGAAAGATGTGCACAAATCACCAATCTCCAGCTTTCTTCAAGGTCTCACCAAACCAAGGAGATCTTCTAGGTAAAAAAGCCAGTTTTCAAAGAAAAATAACGCAGTGGTCTGACAAAACCTGCTTGTGTTGCCTCCCCCCCTTGCTGTATTGATGTTGTTTATATAACAATAAAACTACTGCTTGGCCAGACCTTGAGAATTCAAACAAACTCTATGACAAGAGCTTCATGATGTGAACAAGGAAAAATCCACCAGAAAATTCCCTGGGAATCTACTGGCCAAATTTGGAGCACCTGCCATGCTGAAGTGTGAATCTCACACAACTCCTTCACTTCAGTTGGACATTCAGCAACAGAGAACAGAGCAGACAGTCCACAAAGATATCCAAGACATATCTGTAAGAAGCAGCAATGCTGTTACAGGAAAGACCTACCTTTAATGTTTCCACTTCATACTTCAGTCTTTGGTTATCTGCTTGCAAATCTCTGTTCCTTTGCTCAGCCTGCACTAGCTGTGCCTCCAACTCAGCTTCTAATTCCCTGCTTCCCTCCTGAAATTCAGCCAGCTCTTCCCGAGCTTCCTGGAAGCTGGAAGGAGAGGATTTCATCAGTTGAAAAGCATCTCCCAAGTTAAAATAACATCCACAGCTCTCCTAAAAAAATAAACTGAAAGAAAGGGGAGTTTTAAAGTAGTTAAATGCCATCCATAGACCTCCAAAGGGAAAAAGAAAGATGGGGAAATGAAGAAATTACATTAAGCTTAGCAATAAAAGGAAATTAATTCTCCTACATCAAACCAAACAGCTACATTAAATGCATGCGTGAATAGGAACTTGTCTCAAGGCTATTTACAGGATTCGTGGGAATCTGAAAACCACTTTGTACTCCATTAGCTTCCACTGCTAAAGCCTTGAGACAGTCAATGAATTCTGCAAACTTTTAACCTGATTTTGGTCAGGACCTGTAAGACACACCAGCAGTTCCTGGGGCTCTGCACTACCTGGAAATTGAAGGCTCTTGCAAAGTGTGAAGGTTTGAATCTGGGGCTGCTAAGCCCATCAGCAGCAAGCCATCACCCTTATATCACTAACCTTGTAGCACCGCCAGTTATTAAGGGCTAGAAGGAGCAACTCCACATACTTTGCTTATTAAATTCACATCTTTACCATATGTAATAGCTCAGCTCTTAGCAAACAGCAGGGAAAATGAACAAGGCTTTAGGAATCAGCATACCCACTGGTGTCTGAGACACAATCTTCTGACACCCAAGAACAGGTTGGGGTTCTCCACATCGACACATGCCCAACACCTCCCCCCAAAAACCCAGCAAAGTAACAACTTGCACCTTGGGCTTGAGAAGGGCCCAAATGGCTTCAATTGCACATGAGTAACACTGAATGCAAGGCAAGCTTTCCAAACAAAATTATCTGGGAGCCCCCACTTCAAAATCAATCCCCAAATAACCTCCTCCCCAGCAGCAGCAGCACAGCATTACACAACAGCCTCCCTGGTTGTTTTCCATTGCCAAAAAGCCTTGTGCCCCCTAACAGGTATAAGATGGACTATAAGCTACAACACACTTCAGCAAACTGCAGCAGATACAAAATCAGCCACTTCTCATACCAGTAATTCCACTACAAGAAGCTCAAGGGAACAGTGATCATACACAGCCAGCCCAAAGGCACCTTCCATGATAAACATCAAGATACTATTTAAGGCAGCACTTTCATTACACAAAGATGCACATGATGGCAAAAGAGCTCTGCTCTTGCTCAGACATGCTCAAAACATAGCCTGGAGTCCATGACATGGCAACACTGTGCCAGAAACGCTCGGCTCCCACCAGGCTGGAAGAGCAGAGATTCTTTCCAAAATTTCTACTACCCATTTTGGTGTGGTCTTGGAGAGGAACAGAATAAACAATGCTCTGGTCACCAAGACTCAAATCCAGCCTGCAAATATCCAACATTACCTTTGCTTGTACTTCAAGGAAAGCTCTTTCCAATACACAGTTTCCTCCTTTGGACTTGAGAAAGTTGGGACTTCTTCACTGTCCATGATCAATATGACCTGCAGGACACAAACATAAGGATACACTCAGGATAAAGAGACAGGCTGATTGCCCCCCAAACTGCTTCTAAACACTGCGTTTCACCACCACAGCCTTCCTGCCCATAGCATCCAGGTCTGGCAGTGCCAGCAGGATGGTAGTGATCCCCACGAGGCAGTATTCTGCACAGAGACCCGCCCCAACAGGAACCGAGACCCCAGCCAGCTCTGAGAACTGCACCTGCAGCACCCTCCAACCACAGCACAAGTGTTTGCTGTATTTTGTACCTGCCACTGGAACAGCAGCTCATGCCAGAGGCCCACCCAGGCCAACAGCAAGAACATTAAAGTGTACACCTACCACAGCTTCCACTTTCATTCCTAAAATGTTCTTAAAGGGATTTAGCCTCCTGATGCCAGCCCAGCAATGCACACTACAGCTCCTGTCAGAGCTGCAAAGGCAGGCAAAGGAAGAGGACAAACACTGCGAGGTCATTCAATAATACACTCTGCTGCAGAGATTCAAATTCAATTGATTTGTCCCATGTTCAGGCTCTGCTCATTCCTGCTCCTGTGGAAAGCAGGCAGGTAACAGAAGTTACCCACATAGCTTTGCTCTCTCTGTCCTCCCAGACACAAGAAAGATCAGCCTCTTTCATAAAATTACCTCTTCTTGTCTCCAGACTGAACCCCCCAGGTCCCTCAGCCATTCCTCATCACACTGTGCTCCAGGCCTTGCACCAGCTCCATTGCCCTTCTCTGGCTCCGCTCCAGCACCTCAATGTCTCTCTTGCAGTGAAGAGCACATACAACAGTGCTTCCACTCTCTGCATGAAGACCTCCTTTCTTCAGCTGTCTGAGCCACTGGATGCCACTGCAGCCCTGCTCAGTTGTGAGCCAGTGTATGCGACAACACATCACAGACTTTCATACTGCTGCTCAGTAATGGAGCAAGACACAGACCAGGAGGACACAAGGCATCTGAGACCTTGACACCCATCAGCTCTCAGAAGATGATGAAGATGATGAAGTGAGGTACACAGTCCTGGCATGAACAGCAGGACCAAGACAAGTGCTGAGATGGACACAGCTCCCAGCCAGAGCCAGGAGATGCACCACACTGCGTACCACTTCTGAGATCTCCCCAAGCAATCCTACAGCTCTTTTACAAGCAGGCATCTTTTTCTCTCCCTGGAAGCCAAGACTCAAATTCTCTTATTAATACCCAGAAAATACTAAGTTGAAACCAACCATTTCTCTGTTTAAAGCAGAAGCTCTAAACAAAGCTTGTATCAAGCTCATCAATAACAGCTGACCTACAAGTCCTGACTTTCACACTGACAGGCATCAGTAGCCAAAGCTGTCTCTTCAGGCCTGAAATTGTCACACTAATATGTCCTGCATCTCAGTGACCCACATTTTAGCCACCTAAAAGTGGGACAAATCAATCCCCTGCTTTCATCAGAGGGCAGACACTCATTTCAGAGCCTGACACTCAGCTTGCAAACAAAGCAGAGCAGAAGTGGCACATTCGTTCTTCAGCTGAGCCTCCAGCTGCTACTCTCCAAGGACACCACATCAAATCTGTCCAGAGGGTATTGAGTACCTCAGAAACACCCCTCCTCTTGCAGTGTGTTTAACTCTACAGTGTTACTGCAGAATCACAGTATGGTTTGGGTTGGAAGGGACCTTCAAAACTCAGGAAGTCCAAATCCCCACAATGAGCAGGGACACGTGCAACTAGGCCAGGTTGCCCAGAACTACATTCAGCCTGGCCTTGAATGACCCCAGGGATGAAGTACCTATTACCTTTCTGGACAACCTGTGCCAGTGTTTTACCACCCTCAGTGTAAAGAATTCCTTCCTCACATCCAGCCTGAATCTACCTCTTGGTTTAAAACCATCACCCCTCATCCTGTCACAACAAGCCCCGCTGAAAAGCCTCTCCCCGTCTTTCTTATAGGCCCCTGTTAAGAACTGAAAGGCCATAACAGTGTCTCCACAGAGCCCTCTCTAGGCTAGACAGCCCCAGCTCTCTCAGCCTTTCCTCACAGGAAAGATGTAGAAGCAAGTTTGCCTGAGAGAACCAATGGTGTTCCCTGTCCTGCACTGCCCTGTACTCAAAGAATAACCCATGGCCATAGAGCTGTTTGAGCTCCTGCAGCACGTGCCCTGCAAGCCCCGCTGCACCTCCTTGGGTAAAGATGTCTTTAGGTGCCCTTGCTCCAGGAGTCACATCTATTACCAAGGCAGCTGAACAGGGCAGATGCCAAATCCTACACCAAAGCCTTTTGCAGTGGAGGCAGAGCCCATTAATCACCTCCCAGACTGTCACTGGGCTCACAGGAAGGTGCAATCGGGTGAGCAGAGACCTGCTGCAGCTCAGACACATGCTGGGCAGCTCTCAACCACCATTCGGATGGCCAGGAAAAGGTGAACAGCTCAGCTACTGCTGCCCACTGCCCACAGCATCAGTCCTGCACTGACCTATCTGAAAGCCCTGCATCAAAACCCTGCTGACCTTGCCCTCCAAGGCATCCAGCTCTCACCCAGCACATTCCAAGAGGCTTAGATCACCAAGAAGCACATTCTCCCCATAATAACTGACACGCACAACAGAGTCAGCTCCCACTGCTCCAGAGTAGCTGATCTCAAAACGTAAACAGCCAGGAAGCCACCCATTAGCAAAGTTCAGGATGTGATTAGAAAAACATCCATACAAGGAAGCATCTTACATCATTTCCTAGAAGTAGCAGAGCTAAGGCACGTCTGGGGCCAGGGCTCCTTCCTGCCTGCTCACACCCTTGGCAATGCACCCCTGAGGCCTCCCTGCACCCAGCACAGGAAGGGCTGCCTGGGACTCACAGACTCACCGACTGCCCACACAGGAGATTTACACCTTGCTTCCCCCATGCCCTTGTCGAAGACCTTTTCCCTTTAGACACCAGAGGGAGGATATCCAGCCCTGGGGTACTCCAGGCCCCTCAGAGGAGCTCCCCTTTTCCAACCCTACCATCTGCCTTGGTGAAGTGGGTGATGGTTCAGGGTCATCTAGGCACTATGTCCACCATCATGCCCAATGCTATCAGCATTGATAACTGACCTGTTCACTGCCCTGCAGAAGCACCCCCGTTGGATGCTGATGCCAGGGTGCAATGCCACACCCCAACATCCATATCACACTTTGGTACACAGTTACATTACTTGTCTCTTACTCATATGAGGGAAGACACGTGAAAGAGTCAAGAGCACAAATACACTCTGCAAACAAGGAGGTTCACAGGCAGAACACCAGCCTGAGACTTGGGAGACGTAGACAGCTCCCAAACCTGCCATGAGCACACACGTGGCTCTATGGGATCCCTTCACTTCTGCCAACCTTTGCCCATTTTCACCATTTGAGGCATAGAAACACAGGCCTAGCACACATGTTTGGCAGAATACGACTCCTGGGCACAGTCAGAACATAACCAGGCGGTTTAAACCCCTCATGTGTGGGAGAGTGGATGCCCACAGAATACCAGAGTTCAACAAAAAACTACTTTGCTTCAGCCTGTTGCCCCAGCGAACCCTTCCTATTCATGGGCTTCTTTGCATACGTGGCACTTGCAGAATCCAGTCTTTGACGAACAACACTGAGGCTTTCAGGATACAGACAAGACAATGCAGCAGCGTCTTCCAGGGAAAATGAGAGCAGGCTTATGCTGCTGCCCACTTGAATTCATTACAAGACAGCTCAGCATTCACACAGCACCCTGGGAAAACTCAGCTACACGGGCACAACTCCAGGATCCAAAGCAGCTCTCAGACAAGAACTATGTTCAGAACACGGTGGCTCCTTTCAAGCTCCCCACCACCCCCCAGTCAGTGGGACAGAGTAATTCTCCACTGTTAAAATGGAACAGCTTTTCCACACTGCCATCACTCTAAAAGAATGCAGCGAGTAGGTTAAGAACTTCTCTAAATCCACTGTGGTTTGTAAAGGACAAATATGGTTTCCCACCTCCAAAAGCATCCTCACAAGTGAAATGCTCAGTATCCTCTGGGTATTACAAGAGCCAAAGGCTGAATCCAGTATGTAGTAGAATCAACTACCAAGTGCACAGTAGTTTTCAAGTAGCTAAAGGAATCTTGCATTCCTTCATTCATCAGCCAAACTGAAATCTTTATGGAGCCACCTTTCAGCTAAGTCACGAAAACACAAACACAGCCTGAAGCGTAACACAGGACCTCAAAAAAGCTTCCCAGGCTCTCCATGGGGTTGGAGGCTGCTGCTGTTGGATCAAGTGTCAGAGCAAAACACTAAGCTTGAAATGTAACACGATGTTTTGACTTCTACCCACCCCTTCCCACAGTCAGGAATCCACACCTCCCCACTCACAGCCTCAATGCAGCTCACTGATGTAAGGGTGAGCTACAGAAGCACGTCCAAAATGATTGCAGAGGTAGCTGTACTTCACCCAGGCTGTACCTGCAGCTTCTCAAGAGGCTGGACAAACCATTCTTCCCCAGCTTAGTCATCCCACAACCTCTCATTTAAATCTACCTTATAAATATTTGCTATATAAAGTGAACACCATTTAATGGTCACAAACAGGTCATTTTTCTCCATGCAGGCCACCCCTTCCTCACAATCCTGCTCATCCAGTGTTTATGGACATCAACCACGAAGAATTAAAGAGGCAAAGCAAGGCCACTCAAGCACAACAAACTACCCTGGCTAAGACTCCCCCATCTCTGTTTTGCTGTTCCACCACTGAGGGCAATGCAAACGTCCACTGACCTTTAGAATTAACCAAATAACAACTTAAACCAGGACTTGATAAAGAAATGCTGCCAAGCTCCCATCTGGCCTTCAGCTCTGGAGATAACCACCCATTCTGGCTATCGGAGTTCCCCAAGCTGCCAAGTGCCATGTTTGCAGGGCATGACTCTAAGCAAATGTAGTGTGCAGCCTGAAAACTTCTCCAAGTCCATGGAGTTTCGTAGAGGCCAAATGTGGTTTCCCACTTCCAAAATCATCCTCACAAGTGAGATGTGACTCTGCTCTTGAGTGATGGCACTGTCCTGAGCTGCCATGGGGAGCAGGAAGGACTGTCAGCAATCAGGTCTTCTTCCTCTTCCCTTTTTATGCTGATTCATAGACAGAAAAGCAGAAGAAACCTTGTTTCCACCATTCTTCGCCTTCTCAGGCTCTGAGAACCAACAGAGTAACCCCCCAAATCCCATAAGCTCTCTATTTTTTCACCAAACTCCATCAGGATTCAGAGCAAAGGGACCCAAGCACTCCAGCCAAACACCAAGCTTACCTTGTCTTTGGAAAACAAACAAAGAAAAGCAATGGATTACGTTTTACTGATCAATTTATGCTTGTTTCTCTCATCCTGAAATAGGAGCTGGAAGCATTTCCCTCTGGGTTTGGAAGGCTGCCTGCATCCATCGTTGCTTCAGAATGTAAACTTCTGTCTATTCCTGAAGGCCTGGTCTGGAACTGAATGTTCTCGGGAGAACCACAACAAATGCCTGCTCACCTCTTACAGCAGCAGCACAGGAGCTTTCTGGGGAAACAAGAATCTCAGAATATGGTGTCAGCACAACACTCCTGCTCTCCTGTAATAATACATCCTGCAGTTCCAATTTGGACAGCCCAGGAGACTGAACATAGCCAAATCCTACCGGCAGGAACTCTGTCCAAGTGCAGACTAACAGCCTTGAAGATGACCAAACACCACACAGCAAAGCCTTGTTACCTCCACAGCCTCTTGTGGAACTGGCTTTATTAATTACATAAAGCAGGAACCGTTTATACACACAGCCAGTGCTTGCATGCCTGGTGAATGTGTGACATCCAGTGGGGCAACAAACCTCTGGGAGATAGCCAGCACTGCGGTGCAAGCCTGGAAACCAGAAGAAAGGTACTGATGCAAGAAGTCCCTTTTCAGAAATCAATCTAAGGCATCAAAATTTAGTATTCAAAGCATTTATTCCCTGTCACAAACATGGGAAGTTTAAAACATCTGACCTCTGCTCCCAAGTATCACCTCTGAAGCACCTTAAAAAAGAGAATCTGGAGAGGCTGGAGCTCCTAATGCAGGTTCAGTGTTTGCAGGGATGAAGGAAAAGCTGCTGAAGACATGCATGTCCCAGAACAACCTGAGACTGACCATGAGAACTATTTGCTCCTAGCTCCATAGCCAGGAAGCCCAGAGGGATGAATCCACACAGAGCAGAAGGGGCAAACTGAGAAGGAAAAGAGGGTTGTGAGAAGGACACACTTCTCCCTGCCTCAGCCTCTGCTCCTGATGAACATCAGCAGCACTGACCCTGACTCTTCTACACCAGAGGCTGACCATGGGCAGAAGCTTGCAGGCCCCTGCACCCCCACCTCCAGGGCTTTGCCACCCAACTGGCTTCTTCCCCAACTCACAGTTGCCTGGTTTCCCTTTAAGTCTTGAAAATTACACAGCATCCTGCCCAGAAGCAACAAATTCATGCAAGAGCTTATGACACACAGTAAAGAGCTTGTGACAAATGACAACACACAGGCCCCCTGCATCTCCCTGTTAGTTCAGCAATTAACAGCAACCTGATGACGACATTCCCCAAGAAGGTGGTGGCCACAGGACTCAGATGCTTCTGGACACTGCAGAATGACAAGTGACCAAAAAATTTAAAGGGAAAAGCACTTTGCATGGGTTTCTTCCAAGGGGAGTGAATTCTGTTGCTTTTACATCTCTGAAGTTCTACCAGTGCCAGGGAGGAGAAAATGGTTCTGAAGATCCCTATCCCAAATGGAGTCCCAGGCCAGGCAGCAGCAACAAGGGCCTTGGCTGCTCCTGTAAGTACTTAACAAGATGAGAGTTAAAAATAACTCCCCCAACTTGCCGCTGATCAGGAGAAGGAAGCAGCATAGCCTGGTGCTGAGCTCTGCTGACAGGAGGCCTCCAGGGACACAGTCCTATGAAGACATACATTTCCTGATGGGTACATCTCACTTTGCTCCCAGATAAGTGCTGTACAGACGTGAAAAGACAGTTTGTTTGAACACAGCTCCTGGTTCATCTTGGTTATGTTTGTAAGGTCACAAATGTCAAGAAAGACTGTAAAAAGGCCTTTTCCTTTCTGTAGTCTGACATTCCCAGCTTCTCAAGAAACAAATGTGATAGGCTGAGGGAATAAATTACACTTTAATGCTGTACTTTTTGGTAGCTTACTCCCAGACATGTCTCTGCAGACAAGATTCAGCATGGTACCAAGCTCACAAACATCACACACACACAAATACACAGCCCAGGCAGGTCTGGGTTTGAAAGCAATACAGGATCTCTTCCAGGGCAGACCTAACGCTAGTAATGAAGCCCCAAACTGCCACCCGACCTGACACAGCCTGCATAAGTACAGGTAACCAGCACCATCAGCCTGGGCAGTTACACTGCTGACACATCAGATTTCAATATAAATACACAGAAAAGCCTCTCAGTCACTCTTCTGCTGTGGGACAGCTCCTTCCTCGTACAGTTATTAATATTTCTAACAAAACACTGACCTTAACAAGGTCTCCTTCCCTCTGCTGTGTTCAGGGACTGGCTTGGGGTAGGGAGAAAAGAAAATCTCTTAAGTATCCAAGGAGCTCTTCTACTATGGCTGGACAGATTTAGCCACATCTCAGTGCAATAAATACCATCCAAAAGTGCTCTTCTTCTCTCCATGCTCATCACCAAATCAGGATGGCTTCAGAGAACACAGAAACCCTGAGTCACCAAATAGTCTAAACTACTGGTGTAGAGCGATGAGGCTGCATGCAGGAGAGGACAGCTCTCCTCTGCCCTCAGAAGGGGGCAGATGTGTTAATGGGAAGTCACCCGACTAAAATGTAGCTGAAGTAACACATCCCATCCTGCATTAGATGTGTTCATCCTCCTCGGCATGTCTACTGCGACTGAGATCCAACTCAAGGGACCGTTCAAGTTTCATCATGTTCATACCAAATACAACAAGACTCTATAGGCAGAGAGGGAAGTGATAACAACCTCAGAGAAAAAAAAACAAGAATTACTGAAAGATATGCGATAGGGATGCACCCGGGGCACCTGATCTACTGTTTTATGAGAACGGAGGCAAACTCTATCCCCAGCTTCCCACCATTGACCTGGGTCGGAAAAACAAACCTCTTCTGGGACAAAGTCACCTACGAAGGAGGCACAAGGATGGCAAAGGGAGCAGCGTGCTCCTGACGGCAGCCACACAAGTCACCGCACTTCCCCTGCCGCACACGGGTGAGCCCCCTTGATTCGGGACTCGCTCCGCGGAAGGCATGAAACCAACAACAGCCGCTCCGCACCACCGCGGCCGCGCTGCCCGCCCTCCTCCCGGGCGCACGGCCACCGCACTGGAGCGGAGGGCAAGGAACGAGTGTCCTCCCGGCGCATGGCACCTGAGAGACAGGCGGCTCGGCCCGGGGTAGGGAGGCGGGGGGCTGTGGTGTGTTGTACCTCACCCGCCTGCAGGCCGCAGGAGCTGCTCGGGCTCCGCAGCTCGGGCACTTGCGACTGCTGCGCTCTGCCCCTTCCCCAGCACAGGGCTGCCGGAGCCGCCCTTCCCTCGTCCCCATCCCGGGTCGGGTCGGGCCGGACCGGGCCAGGAACCCAGAAAAGAGACCGAGAGCTTCCTTCCCTCAGCAGCGGCCCGGGCGCCGAACCCGCGGCTCTGAGGCTGGCCCGCGCCCCGCCGCAGGAAGGCGGTTCTACGTCAAGCTCGCTTCCGCTCCAATACCTTCGGACGGCGGACGCCAGGCCGCTGCCGGCAGGACCGGTGCCGCGGAGCCGCGAACGCGCACCGGAGCTCAGAGCAGGGCGGTGGCCCGGCGGGCAGGACCAAGTTGCGCCGGCCACTGACAGCCACTCGCTTTCACCAATGGGAGCCGGCGGCGCTGCGCCGCCAGCCAATGAAGAGCGAGGGAGGGCGGGACCTGCCCCGTTGTCACTTGGTAGCCAATCGGCGGAGGGGCGCGGGGCCTGCAGCCCCCGGCACCTCCACGGGCGCCTCGGGCCCTTCACACCGCGACCCCCTCCCGGTCCCTGCCCCGGTCCCCGCCCCGGTCCCCGCCACCCGCGGCCGCCACTCCTCACCAGGGCGCATCCCCCGTCACTGCCGCAGCATCGCCCGCCGGCCTCGGGTCTGCCACATCCGGGTGCTCCGGGGCGGGGCCGCGCCCGTGACGCACAGGGGGCGGGGACACCTCACGCCAGGGCGGGGCAGGGGGTGGGGCCCGGCGTCTGGTGCTGAGTGAGCCTGGGGTGGTCCGTGAGCGGTCCGTGAGCGGTCCGTGAGCGGTCCTTGAGCGGTCCTTGAGCGGTCCTTGAGCGGTCCTTGAGTAGTCCTTGAGTAGTCCTTGAGTAGCCCCGGTCTCCGGCCTTCCCTCTCTGCCCGGCTCCTGCTCAGCGTGGTGGCTCCCTTTGCCCCCTCCCAAGCCCCCTCCTGCCCCAGAACAGGCCGACGGTTGCCCAGAGCTACAGAGCCCTGTTTCCTCTTGTCCCATCCCTTGTTCCTTGGGATCAGAGCCCAGGCCCCTCCTGGCTCCATCCTCCTCTCAGGCCCCTGTAGGGAGCGATCAGGTCCCCCCGAGCCTTCTCCAGACTGTACCCCCCAGGTCCCTCAGCCATTCCCCTTCTCGCCGTGCTCCACGTTCTCTGGCCCCACTCCAGTGCCTTAATGACTCTCTTGTAGCGAGGGGCCCAGAGCTGAACACAGGATTCAAGATACAGCCTCACCGGTACCCAGTGCAGACACTAAACCCCTGCCCTGGCCCTGCTGCCACACTGGTTCTGATCCAGGCCAGGATACTGGTGTCTTCCTGGCTGCCTGGGCACAAGCTGCTCATGTTCAGCGGCTGTCAGTGGGGTGTTTTCCCTGTCCTTTCCCACCAGGCTATCTTCAGCCACTCTTCCCTATGTCCACCCCTTTGTTTTCCCTGTTGTCTCCACAGCCCCATATCACTGCCCTTATGCCCCCGTGGGCTGAGGACAGCCGGTTGCCACCTCAGACAGGTCCTGCCAATGGCCAACCTCCAGCTCCCTCACACTGACCTAATACTTAAGCTTTGTTTGCATGTTTAATTTCTGACCTCTGTAATTAGCAGCCTCTCATTAGTGGCAGGTGGTGCCGTGGGATGCCCTGTGCTCCCCTCACGATGGCCTGATGCTCTGGGCAGTGTGGCACACTGGTGCCTGGAACCGCAGCCATGCCAGCTACCCTCATGGGGACAGCCTGTATTCTTCATGTGCATGGTGCCCCCACAGCCATGTCTGTCCCCACATCTGTTCTCACAGCCTCTGCTCTGCCATGTCCACCTGTACGTAGGGTTACCCAAGGCTGAAGCTCCAGTGCTTTTCCACTCTCCCTGCAGTGGATGGGATGGGTGGTTGCCGATAGCGTGAGGATGAAGACCAGATCCTGCTCCCTCCCCAGCCAGCACCACCGGTGTCCCCTGATGCTTGTGCAGGACTTTCTGGGTCACCCAGTGTGACCTGGGGATTGCACAAGGCCACAGGAGCTGCTGGGCAGCGTCAGCACAGAGGCCAGGACGTGCGTCAGAGCACAGCTCCCAGGCGAATGCTGCACCTCGATTACAGATGGAGAAACTGCAGCATCTTCTGAGAAGTCATCCCAGTGACGAGCTGACCTTGGAGCTGTCTCATCCCTCCTGGAGATGGAGCCTTATTCCCAAGGTGTATTTGTACACCCTCAGCTGTATCTCCAGTGCCAGCCACATCTGGCTGATGCTGGTGATGCTCATACAGCCTTGGTCTACCCCATCCACTTTCCAACTTCCCACTTCAACTGACATTCTGCTTGGCACTCTGAAACCCCATTTGGGGGCAGACAGGGAGATGGAGGTGGCTGTGCAGAAACAGAAGGCCTGACTGGGAGAACATCTGCTTTCCTGGGTTCGAGCCCTGTGTTGCTCTAACCTGGGAGCAACAAGATCAGCAGTGCTGAGGGCAGGGGTCAGGGCTGCTCCAGGCTGCACATCAACCCCTGGGCTGCTCAGGGTACCTCGCCACAGTGGATAAACCACCCATGCTGGATGTGTGTGGATCAACCTCACTGAAACCATCACAGAAATTGCCCCTTGTGGGTGGAGCAATCTGGAAATGAGCTGGGGGGTGTGTGGGGTTCTTCTTTATAAAAGTGCCAAGGGTGTATCTGTGCAACCCAAGAGGAATGTCTCAAGGAGCACCCATGCAATGGCACACCCCTCTCTGGTGGGATCCTTTGAATCCCAACCTGAGCACCTCAGTCCCTCTTTCCTTCACTGTGTGCTAAGGTTAATGAAATCTCCTTTGCCCCTCTCTGTGCCCAGTAACACCACTGTCCTGGTCAGCTGCCAGCACAGCATCTCCAGGACCAGGGCTGGATGCCACCAGCACCATCAAAGCCGCCTTTACCAGCCGCCGGTGTTCCAGCCCAGCGGGGCTTTGCCTCCTGGGATAAAGGCACGGCGCTAACGCTGACAGGGGCTGGATTTCCCAAGGGCTCTGCCTGGTTAACATTGAGTTTTAACTCAATGTTTGCCTTGAGGTCGGCCCCCGGCTGCTCTCCATTGTCAGATGGAGCTGTTCCCATGCGTTCACCAGGCTGGGTGCTTCCAGGCGCACAAAGGAGCAGTCACTTAGCATTAGTGGTGGCAAAATGCAGCCGTGTCTGCCACCAGCACACACAAGTCTGTGTTTCTCCAGCAAAAGCCTCTCTGCTGAAAGGCCGGGAGAGATGAGGCAGCCGTGATGGATGGAACTGAAGGGGTAGGTCTCTCACAGGGCAGCATGGACAGGACTTGGGGCAGTCCCACACCTGGACTGAGGGGCTGCTGGAGGTTATTCCCATGTGGGGGGGACATGGAGGCACGATGAGTTATATATTCAAGGGCTGTGGCTGGGCTCAGAGAGATCTGTGGAGCAGCCAGCCCCAAAGGGTGGGATATAGGGTGGGTGTGCATTCCATGGGGATTGGTTATGGACTGGGAATTATTGGTCCAGACATGGGGCCCGCACTGTGTACATAATCCTGAGCATCACTTCAGAGAGAGGCTGGTGAAGGTTCAAGGGGGAGAAATAGCTGCCAGGAGTGAGTTTTAGAGAAGGGCAGGGATACCCCATCCCTGGCAGTGCTCAAGGCCTGGTTGGACAGGGCTTGGAGCAAATCTGCTCTAGTGGAAGGTGTCTCTGCTTGTGACAGGGGCTTGGAATTGAATGTGCTTCAATGGTTTGGGTTGGAAGGGACCTCGGTGTGGGGACCATGCAGCCTGGCCAGAGGGATGGCTTGATCCAGACCAGGGGAAGAGCTGGCACTTAACAGAACATTTCTCCAAGCACAAAGGCAGCAGAGCATCTTGTACTCCACAACAGGGTCACTTCATTTCTTCTTCCTTCATCCTGCACCACAGTCGCCACTTTGAGCTGGCTGTATCCATCCATCCCGAGATGGGTTTTGGTAAATGTTACTATTTTTATTGACTAATCTGAGTGCTGCTTTGGTGCCTGGACAGTATCTGCCAAATTACTTCCTTCAGCAGAATTTGCAAATGATTCCTAAAAATGCTGATCTGCAGATTCGCTTGCCTCTCAAAAGCAGAGCTGCCCTCAAGAGAGGATTTCTTGATCATTACCCAGCTCCTCACAGGGTGCAGGGGTGAACCTTTGGGCACCCCATTTCTGCTTGTGCCCATTTTACTGGGGGTCCCTGACAATGGATGTGGAGGGCACAGGAGATGTGGGAAATGGCTGAGGCAGTGGCCACAGCCCAGTGCTGTCTTAGGAGCATGTCTCCATGCTGGACCCACCATCTCCTCAGGCTGCAGAAGGGGACACCGAGGTACCACATGCCCTGTCCCCATGGTACACTCTGGCTAGGGGCATTGTCAGGACCCTTGTGTGTTTTCAAGCCAATTCCAGCTGGAAGGGAGGGCTGGAGTTTTCTTTCCCTTATTTTGACTACAGGGAGCACAGACCCCTCAGGATGGTGGGATGGGGAGCACAACCCTTATCCCTCCTGCCATAGAGTCTGGGCAGATGCTCATTCTTCTCTCAGTAACCCATCTGGGTTTCTGATCTGCAACCCACTGAATGATCCCGAGTGGTGGAGCAGTTCTACCTGCAAGTCCTCCACTCACAGCATCACGCTGGCATCACATAAGACCCTGGAAAAGTCATTAAATGGACATAAGTTGTTTATTTAGTGCTCCTTTTATTCAGCCTTTTCTTTCCATGCTGCTCCAGGACGTGTACTCTTGCAGGGCTAGGAGATGACGTGCGCTTGTTCCTGTTAAAGACAGCAACCCCTCTGCAATCTCAGCCGTCCAGGAGACAGACTTGGAGTTAAAATCCAAATCACAACACAGCCTGGCAGCCAAAACCACAGGTGTCATGGTTTCAGCAGCAGCAGTCATTTTTCTTTAAGTAGTAGCTGGTGTAGCACTGTGTTTTGGATTTTCAGCTTGGGAACAGT
>JASSUY010019870.1:0-13845 GCA_032466535.1 Forpus xanthops
TACACAGGTTTATCATCCTATATGCACAGCATGATGACTGATAATAGAAACACGAGTAAATTATTGGAACTATGTTCAAGTTAAAACTACTGTATAAACCACTTCTACATTTTTAGATCAGTTTCTATGAAATAAATACAGAATACGTAGTGGCACTTTGCAACTCTCAGTGTATGCTGGCTGGCAGTGGCACAAACAGATCTACGTGAAAGAAATGAGTGTAGTATTTTTCTCCGTGGTCTTAAACTAATCTTAGTCCTTTTTCTATTTACCTTTTCCCAGGCTATGATACTTTGCTGCTGTTGTTTTAAGGCACAATTAATGTCATAGATTAGACATAAGGAAGAAGTTATGTACTTTGAGGCACTGGAACAGGTTGTGCAAGAAATTGTAGATGCTCCATTCCTGGAAGCGTTCAAGGCCAGGCTGGATGGGGCTTTGATCAACCTGGTCTAGTGGAAGATGTCCCTACCCATGGCAGGGGGTTGCAACTAAATGATGTTCAAGGTCCAAACCATTCTATGATTCTATTTTAGTCTGAGAAACACAGAATGTACTTGAAACAAGAAAAAGCCCAGACATGAAATAAGTAACAAATTTGTTTTTATTTCATTACAAGGAAATTATCTCAGACAGGAAGAGCCATAAAGTTCTGTACTATTATACACTATTTTCTTAGAAGAGTGGAGCTTGAGGGCTCTAACTGAAAGGCTGTTGTAGTTTAAGTCCAGCTGGTAACTCAGAACCACACAGCCACAGTCTCCCTCCTCCTCCCACCTCCCTTCTCACCTCACCTGGAGAGACAGTGAGGAGAATCGAAAGAATGCAACTCCCACAGGTTGAGACAAGAACAGTTCAATAACTAAGGTATAACACAAATCACTGCTGCTACCACCGATAATAATAATGAGAAGGGAAATAACAACAGAAGAGAATACAACCGCTCACCACCCACTGACCAATACTCAGCCCGATCTGAGCAGTGATCTGGGCCTTCAGGTAACTCACCACAGTTTCTATACTGGGCATGACATGCTGTGGTATGGAATACCTCTTTGATTAGTTTGGGTCAGGTGTCCTGTCTCTGCTTCCTCCTGGCTTCCTCTCCTTCCTGGCAGAGAATGGGACTCAGAAAGTCCTTGGTCAGAGTAAACATTACTGAGCAACAACTGAAAACGTTGGTGTTATCAGTGTTGTTCCAGGCTGAAAGTCAGAAACACAGCACTGCACCAGCTACTAAGAAGGAGAAAAATGACTGCTACTGCTGAACCCAGGACAAAGGCACAGAAACTTTTCAGTTTCCATGTGCAGGCATATGAGCTATTTCTCAATAAGATCCCAGACTACAGTTTACAAGCTCCATCTTAGAACACAGCATTTCCAAAACAAACTGAATTCAGAAATACCTTGATTGGAAAATTAAGTTGTAACATTATATGTAATCCTCACTTATTTACTAAAATGTTGTATTTTTACCCAGATTAATTATTAGATCACAGTCCGCATCACATCCTCATGCTGTACTACGGTTAAAGTCCCTAGAATAAAAATTTCCTACATTTCCCTACTTTTTTATGCCAAACACGATTCCATAAAGACTTCCTAATCCTACACCTGTGTATAGGTGTGTTGACTTGAAGACCAAGGGAAAATTGCAGTCCCTTCTTCAGGTTTTCAGAGAGCACAGAATGAGGATTTGAGGTTCTTCAAATGACTTGCTGGGAAATAAGGAAA
Organism: Forpus xanthops; assembly: GCA_032466535.1. Lineage (NCBI taxonomy): Eukaryota > Metazoa > Chordata > Aves > Psittaciformes > Psittacidae > Forpus > Forpus xanthops. Next base: position 1,735 of record JASSUY010019870.1, read on the forward strand.
GCTGAATAGAAGGACACAATAAGGATCTTGATAAGGTCTACCAAGTGCTAATATCTCATTTCACAATACCTGGAGTATCTGGATAACCAAGCTGTACTGTAGGTCAGCAGAAACCTTAGAACAATGCTTCAGTTTGCAGACCTAGTAACACCAGGATAAAGACCAGAAAAATCTTTTGAATAGGGCAGAAAACTACATAGGGAGTCTACCATCCATGGCACAGATTTCAAGATCAATTCCTCCAAACATTTTAGAATTTAATAAAGTACAACCAACCAATGGACAAACACATCCTTCAAATTTGTTCACTAACCCTCTGAAGAGCCTTACCTATAAGTCTAAGCTGTGTGAAGTGGCAGAGTCTTAGAAACCTGCAGTGGAGTTAAACTGAAAGAAGAGCAAAAGCAATACATGGCGAAAGTGATGCAATATGTTTGTTTTGCACTCTTCTCTCCAGCCTTCTCCCTTCTCCTCCCTCTCTCCACTCCTGAAAAATATTATCTGGCTGGCTACCTCTAAGTAGAGACACGTTATGCATATAGTGCTCACAAGATCTGATTTAATTTCCCCAGTTTTTAAGAAAGGCCATGAACCAATATTTTTAGTGGTTTATTAAAGGCCCCTTGAATTTTAACTCACCCTGTTGCAATTAATGTAGAACAGTCATAAAGGCTGTTTAAGAGTCTTGGGCACAATTTATTCTCTTTTTAGGGATAATGAGGGAAAGATTTCTTTTCCAGGTGCAGTTCCACGAAACAAGGTCAGCCAACACACTGCTACCTCTCACAGGCCTTCCTGGTCCTTGCCTTACATTGTCCCTACTTACCTAGCACAGGCTGGACACTCACTGCCTTGAATACAGACTGCACTCTCCTGTGAGCCAAATTAACTCAAGCAGAAAAAAAAGCCAGCTACTTTTAAGATGGGACAGTGACTTGAATAAAGAGCAACAATTCTGACTTCAAGAAATTCCCAATACTAAGAACTGTCGTCTTCTGTGTCCTCCCCCATGACGCGCTCCCTAAGACCTTTAACTCATCCTCCAGTTCTCCACCTGCAGGCAGGTAGACGCACACACATTCAGCACATCCTGCTGGGAGAAAACATCAATTTGGTGTCAGTCTCCTCCTCCGTGAAAAAGAGATTTCCACACACTTTAAAAACAGGTGACGGAGCCTTTTTTTTTTTTTTGATTGTTTTTCCCCCTCAATATAAGAGGTAACTACCACAGGCTACTATGAAAAGAACGACAGAATCCAATATAGCAAATAAAAACCAGGATGCTAAAAGACAAAATTATTCCAGATCATGCTGTCATCTAAATTCTGTTCCCCTGGTTTTGAACGGTCTTCAGCTGGTTAAGAACTGCGCTGCTCTCTTCACCAACTACCAGGGAAGGAAGGCTAGAACTGGGAGGAGGCGGGAGTCCTTTCGGCACAGCGTTTACGACCCCGAGAGCGCTGCATCCTCCCGCCGGCGCCCGCGGGAGCACACCGCCCCCTGCTGGGCCTCCGCAGCGCCTGGCCCAGCGGCGTGGACGCCTTCGGTAGGACCTCCACTGCTGCCGGGAAAACAGCGGGATTGTACAAGCAGTGAGCTGCCACGCCGTTTTGGCCAGCGCTTCTTGTAAAAGGGGAGCTTCCCACGAACCTACCATCCGTGCTTCCTCGCTGATCTGCCAGGTACCATCGTAAGTGGTGCCTCAGAGCAGGGCTTCCCAGGCGGCAGCCTGAGTTCACTGACTACATGGAGTGTCTCCAAACCTTAGGAGGACGAAGGGCAAGCAAGGGCATTTGCCACATTCCCGTGTTTGTAGGGATGGCCTTTGACCTCATCTTTGCACAGGCAAAGACCTTTGTCATGGCATAGAAGCAGCTCCTCTCTACTGACTTTCACAGAGAACAAATACCTGAACAGGTTTTCACCCTGCTTTCTTTTTTTTTTTTTTCTTTTGTATGGCTCTGATACCTTTTTTATATTAATTCTTATGCTACATAACTTTACAAGATTGTAAAGAAAGCCTTGAAGAAGCATTCCTTGTTGGACAACCATCAATTTACATTACTCTGCAGTGCCAAGCAGCAGATGTTAACCAGCATACACTGTTATCCAAATATAAATTACCTCTGTGTTGTGCAATAAATAAAGAAGCCTGAATGAGGTACAGCAGTCAGCAATACAACCACTCTCCTGGGTTTTACTGGACCAAGTACCATTGCTCAGAAAACCACAGCATCCTGCCATGCAGGTAAGATAAGCACTTTATAAAAAGTAAAACAACACACATACAAAACCACCATCACCACAAAAAAAAATAAAATAAAATAAAATCCCTGCTAGAAAACAAATAGACAAATGAAAACTTCAAAACCAGTCAGTTCTCATTGGTGTACTGTTTCCTCTGCAAATACCAAGTCAAATCAGTAACTTTTATCCTAATCTTCCAGATTCTCCAGTTAAATACTTCTAGATAAGCACATCGCCATCCACAAAGCTAACCCTGCTATTTGCTGCGTTTCTCAGCAATGTGGAATGAAACCATCAGACTCAAGAAGCAAAGCTTGAAAGGTCAGCTGGTAAGGTTTCTTCAGAAACGAGACAAAAGTCTTTGAGCATGTTACTGGAGATGAGCATTCTGAAAGCTGCAAGGTTTGCAGTCAGAGAGGAAAAGGCTCTTGGCTAATCTTTGTCCAGAGCAACAGCAAAAATAGCACAGAATAAGAAAGGAAGGAAAAGATGGAATAAGAGGGAGAGAGAGAAAAAAAACAACAACAAAAAATCAAACAAAAATCTCCCAAAGAAACAGCAAGTAAGGATTAAAAAAAAAAAAAAAGGAGAATGATATTATTAAAAAAAAAATTGCAAGGAATATGAAAATATCTTTAACTGCTTCAAGAGAAATAGGAAAAATAGAAGAATGCCCTAACTTGCTTCTTAAACTCCAGTTATGCAGCAAAGGGAACATTATCATGGTCTCAGTTGGTAAATAATCTGGTACAGACTAAGCACTAGACTTGGCTTCTGTTGGGAGTAATAGAGTATCCACTGACATTGGATGATGAGAGGTTCAGCATTATGACAAGTAAAATTAGCTATTTTGCCTAAATGAGTAATGTAGTCTTCAACAAGTCAATCATATATGTGTTATTATTTAACTAGTGTAGCAGACAAAAACATGGTTTGAACTCTTTTTCAGTGCTGCATTATGTTTTACAAATCATAAGCGACTGCTTAAAAAAAATCTATTGTTGCCTTTCATAATTTTTCCTTGTATTCACACAAATACATTCTCTTGGTTATAAATTCCAGAATGTAGGCAGATCATGATTTTTTAAACACTTCAATAATCTGAGTAAGACCCAGCCACAGAATATAAAACATGTCTTCAGAGGCTGCCAACTGTAAGGATTAGCAATCTATTTAGAGTGTACCAGAGAAATTTAAAGCTATATTCTATAGGCTACAGACAATAACTGCCATCTTTCACCTGAAACATGCATGCTTTCTAATTGCTCATAAAAGCAGATTTCCGTTTTTCAGATTGCAAATAACATGAAGCATTAGTATTCACCAGCAGGTAAAATTAACTGGAATTACTGCTCAGATCCCAAAAATTCATGATACAAGCACAAATTTCTTTTTTTTCTTTAACAAACAAAACAAACAAACAAACAAAACAAACACTGCTTCCATAGTAAACTGGTTTATTTTGATGGACTATTTTCCTGTCAGAGATGTTCAATTTCACGCATTTCAGCAAAAGAAGATACTTGCTTTAGTCTAATGAGAAGAAAATCTTGTATTTTATACTGTGGGACTAGTTGAAATAATTCATTGCCCAAGAACACCTCTATTAACCCCCTGGGCAGAAAACAGTGTGAAAGCCCAAGAACAAAACAAACTGAACAGCTTTCTGGCCTCCAGACCAGTTCTTAGTTTTTAACTACTACTGTTATACACCATCAACCACTCTCTCTGAAACATTGTCTACCAGCATCTGATGCCAGTACAATTTCTAGTGGTCATTATTAGAAATTGGCGTACTGATAATTTTATTAAATTATGAAATCATGTGCTTTTTAAAGATTATAAATGTGTATTAACTCTAAACCTGACTGTTAAGTGACCAAGAGCCACTTAATAATTGCACTGATGTTCTGGTTTACTTCCGCTTGTTTAAAAAAGGGGTTAAACCAGGATGAATATCCACAAGCCTGTGCTTAGAAAAATCACATCTGCACATTTCCCCAGGGGCAAGAGGGACATAGCAGCCTTCCAATACCTGAAAGGTGACCACATGATATCTGGAGATGGACTTTTTACAGGGGCATGTCTTCATAAGACAAGGGGGAATGGCTTTAAGCTGAAAGTGATTTAGATTATATATTAGGAAAAAAATCTTTATTGTGAGGGTGGTGAGACACTGGAACAGGTTGCTCAGAGAAGCAGTGGATGTCCCACCCCTGGTAGTGTACAAGGCCAGGCTGGATGCGGCTTTGAGCAACCTGGTCTAGTGGAAGGTGTCCCTGCCCATAGCAAGAGGTAAGAACTAGATGACCTTTAAGAAGCCTTCCAACCAAAACCATTTTATTTTTTTCCTTATTCCAGTTAAAAGAGGAAGTTAGTAACAAGCCAGTACAATTCTTTCCCTTTTATCTCCTATTTTATGTTGATTTAAAAATGTTGAAACATTTTTAAACATTCACAACCATATGAGGTTTGGTTTTCCAAGTCAGTCAGACAATTTCAGTTTATGTTTTACTTTCTAATTTGATCATCCTTCCAGGCAACATAACTTTACTTGAAGATACAAATATTAGAAACTGTTACTCAGGAGAAATACATATAGGTGCTGAAGTTACAAATTGCAATAGGAATAAGCAGCTCAAAAGGAGAAAAATGAAAACTCTTGTTTCATGAATGAATCACATGCAGACAGAAAGAAATTCACATTCTTGGCATAATGCTAAATCCATGAAGTAATCAAGAACCAATGCAACTAATTTTAATTAGTATCTCAAAATATTTTTATAACTCTGTCTATCCCCAGTAATACATGAACTATTATTGTCCCTCGTACAAATGAAGAAGCCTGGGCATGTAGATATGGTTAAGGAGAGACAAGATACATAAGTCCTATGGTTAACTGATTTTTGTTTCTTCATTTAAATAAAATATTTCACCTGAAAGCAACATTTCACTGTAAAACCATAGAAGTCTAGAGCAGACATGGTCTTTCTTCTCTTGCAGAAGTTCTACACAAAAGGAAGCTAGGCTTCCTACGATTTTGAAGATTTCAGATTTCTTATAAGAGCTAGCAGGAAGATGAAAGATGATCTTAAACATTATTAATGTGTCAGTCTGAACTGTCATCATGTATTTCTTTCTTGCCTTTTACTTCAATAATTTAGAATCACATTCTTTAGTAGTGTAGCATTACATTTAAAAAAAAAAAAAAAAAAGAACTTATGATTGTTCCATGAAGGAAATTACTATAGATATGTAATGCTATACCAAAATCAACCTATTAGCAGCAACTCTAGGTTTGCCGTGCAGCAATCTAGGATATGCTTATACAAAACTGAAACTATTCAGAAGACCAGAAATTAAACATACATGTACAGTAAGTAGCTTGTGTCAAGTTCTGACCAAATTTTGCCTTTCCTTCCCCTGTTGGTTAAGATACGCATAAAAAAGTACACCACAGATCAAAACAGTGATAGCAGAAAACTTGTCTTTATCATTATAAATCTGAGACACTGCAGCAGTTGTCAAAAGCAGAGTTCATCGATTAGGGCTTGAAAATACAGTTGTTTCCAACATCTTTTAAGTCAAAATGGCACAATACTTTTATCTACCACAGTAATTCTGCTGCACTTTCTTAACAGTATGCTTGATGTTTCAGTAAATTCTGAATAGTGACACTGCCTTCAAATCTGATCTTGTCTTTCGGTTTTATGTATGTCCAAACAAAATCTTGGCCCTACTGAAATCAGTGACAAAACTTTTTCTTAATACTATGAAAAGCAGGATTCATTACCTCTGAGCCTTACAACTATAAAATTCTCTAACAGGCAGGGGTGTAAAATGCATTGCTTCTGTAAATACAGTTACAGTACTCTTTATGTAGATGCCATATTTTTCCAAATTTGAAACGAAGATCTCAGTTCTGGAAGTTGGTCCCATTCCAGTTACATCCACTATGTTGCTTTCCTGAAAACCACTGATTTAGTCTTCAGATATGAGCGAGCAAGCATGAAAAAACTATACCTGCAGAAAAGTACCTGACAAGGAATATGATATCCTGTTTCAGTGAAAACTGAAGTGTTTGAGTGGCACCATGGAGAGGGTGGAGACCAGAAAAGAAGATAGAAATGTGAATTAAGTGGAATTGTTGTTTAATCTTCCATTCTCTGCATATGAAGGATTAATACTCATAACATCTTACTACAGACAAGTGTGCAAACTCCAACTTTTTTTAATTCTTCAGTAGAACTGTCATAGTCTGATGCTATGTTCCTAACTGTTGATTAAGTTACTATCCCTGACTTAAAAGCTGTCAGCTTTTAACTTGTAATCAAGAGATAATGATAGGAGAAGGAGAAAGAAAAGCAGAGAGAATTTCTGCCAAGGAGAGGCTACAATTAGGTAGAAAAAGCATGGTAAAGGAAGAAGGCTAGCAGCAAATAACCAGTTATTCACCTGGTCCCTAAAAGGCTAGTCAAGGATCAAAGATGCAGATGGGGGACTGAAGTAAGAAGCAGGCAAGAGCAGGAATGGAGGGCAGAAGTTAATGGAGTACATGGTAAAAACAATAAAGATATGATTTCACAAACCACAAAGGAAAAGATCAGATACAGCTCTACTATCTGATGTACCAACAGTGAACACAGCTATTGCAAAAATGAAGTTCCAGCACAGAAAACCCTGACTCCAGGCAATTTCTGGTTTCTTTCTCCCAAAGTGGCAAGATCTGTTCTCACGTGTTGTAGCAGCAGAATGCAGCACCATTGCATGGTCCCTGCCCATAGCACACTGCCCCACCACACATCCCCATTCCACTGCATGCCCCAGGGATTTCCATAGTCTGCATGCCCATCAGCACTGGACACAGCACTGTGTTTGAAGTTGTGCAATCTCACTGCATCTGGGTGCAGGAAAACTGCTTGAGCATGGCAGAAAGACTTTCCTCCTCAAAGGAAATGCTTTGTGTCTTAAAGCCAGCAGATGAGGACTTTAGCAGCGCTACAATATCTGACTGCTGGAGACAGGGACTGGTGGGAACCCTATGCAAGTACATTTCTCATTTTCTGATATTAAAACACAGGCAGGTTTAGCCTTAAGAATGCATACAAAGAAGCACTCAGAAACCACCTCGCATTAAGTGAGTGCAAGTTAAAAGGAAGATTTCAAATGCACACAAGTACCTCTGCAGCATTCTTGGTAATGGAAAGACCTTTTCTCCCAGGCCTCACATTAGTTTGGAGCAAACACTGTCCCATGCCTATGCCAGCCATGGCCTCACACAGCATCATGAGAGGAACCATGGTGACTACCTGTAAGGGCACAGCTAACCCTGCTCTCACCCACCACAGAGGAGGCTTTGCTTTTGGAGGCATATGGAAGAGCTCATCCCCAGTTGTTCACCCACCATTATTTCTCTTTCCCTTCCAACTACTAGGTTTCACTTCACCTCACCAAGTATCCTTATGTCTCATCCATGTCTGTGCCACATCATCCACTTCTATGGCAACTTGAGCCTTGCTTTCTTGCAAACCCAGGCTGCAAGAAAAAAATTCATTGTAAGCATTAAGAGCTTGCAGCATGAGTGAGAATAAATTTAAACCAACACAAAATAGTTGTAGTACAGCTGGCAATATAATATTTCTTCCTACCAGCAAAGAGCGACCGAAAATAAGTAGAAACGCTGTCTATCATATCTAACCTGAAATTACTCCTGGTTTCTACGATTATCGAAAACTGAAAAACAAAGAAAGAGTGCCTTGTTGCTATAAAACATAAGCAACTCAGAACACACAGCTTCTGACTCAACATAATGCTTTTATGATATCTTTATTCAAATTAGTGGGAAGATATTCAGAAAAAAAGAAAGAATCCTATTTCACAGAATTTAACTCAATGCTAAATATAAGAATAGTTCAAGTTTGATTAGAAGTGTATGAAATAAACCATTTGAGAGAAAACCTGATTGCTACCTGTGAAATAAGAAGTGGTAGTGGGATTGAAGGATGGCACAGTATCTCTCTACTTCTCTCTCTCAAGGAGGCTGAGAAGGAGCAGAGGAAGGAAGCAAGCAAGAGGGAGAACACAATGTACTTTTAAACCAATAAGTCTACTGAATACATGTTTTATAACATCCAGGAGAGTTAGAAATGTTAATTCTTGGGTTTATCATCTTACATTTTTGCATTTGACATTTAATTATGCAAGATGCCATAATGGGCCACTACAGAAGACATGGTAACAAGGAGATAATGATTTCAAACAGACTCTTGATAGTTTAATCATCAGTTTTGGTTGTAGAGACCCATACAGAGACATGAGTTAATGCTATACAACCCAAGCATTTGTCATGACATTAGCATGTAGTCCTTTTCACAAAAAGGCTTGTACCTACTATTTGTAACAGCTTGTTCCTTTACAGATATTCAAGAGCATAATGCTCTCGGCAAACCTCTATTCTAGTCTAAAAAAAAATAATTATCTGTTCTGGTCTATAATAACAGAAGCATCACATAATTACTTTTGCCAGTTCTTTGCTTTTTCAGATTTGAAGGAATTCCACTATGCCAACTGAAACTGTACAGTACCTGAAGGAGGAAACAGAAACAGCCTCAACATTTTTTTTGTTCTAAACTAACATCAATAGGCTAAGTTACATTTTTGCAGTAGGCTAGAAATGACACAAGCATTTCTGGGAAAAAAAAAAAAAAAAGAATCAGAAAAGAAGGAAAATAATTTGTTTTGCATCAGGAGTTACTGGTCCATTATGATTCCAGTTAGAAAAGCACTCAGAATCTTTAAAGTATCATTTTAAATGCTCTTCATTATAGCTAATGATATAAAGAAAAAGATAATAGTAGAGATAATCTTACCTCTGTTTAGATGCTGGGACCCCAAAGTTGCTGGGCAGCGAACCGGCTTCTGATTGACACACTGTGCAGAGCCTACCTATAGAAATGGTTATCTCACATTAGTGATTTGAGCTACTATAAGAATTTTTTAGAAGACAGTAATTAATTGCTACTGTTAAACAGGAAGGATATTCACAGGGGAATTTCTGCCATATTTTTAGACAAAGGCAAGGCCACACAGATGTTGTAATCACCTATACCAAGTTAGAGCAGCCCTATAGCCTCCTTTGCTACAATGAATGGGGGCTGAAGATGACCCCCAACCACAGGGCAAATGCAGCGTACCACCAACCTGACAGCCAGGAGGGAAGTGCAGTGCAGCATCTCCTCAGATTCAACATTACTGTACTGAGAGGACAAGGGGTAACGGGTTCAAACTTAAACAGAGGAAGTTTCGATTGGATCTGAGGAAGAAATTCTTTACTGTAAGGGTGGTGAGGCAATGGAATGTGTTGCCCAGGGAAGTTGTGAATGCTCCATCACTGGCGGTGTTCAAGGCTGGGTTGGACATAGTCTTGGGTGACATGGTTTAGTGTGAGGTTGGAACTAGATGATCTTAAGGTCCTTTCCAACCCTAACTATTCTATGATTCTATGATTCTATGATTACCTGAACCAGAAGCTCCACAATGTGTAATGGTCTTATGGTCAGGATCACAGCAGAACGGTAGTGCCATTGTCAGGGGTTTGGGTATCTTGAACAAGGGACTCAATTTAGTATGTCAGGTCTACTGGGGGCTGGTGGAGCTGGTCTGACAAAGAAGGGAAAGATAGGTTTTGGTAGGAGAATTGCCATACTGGTCAAGATGCTTTAAACTAGATGTGTTGGGGAGGTGGGCATCATTCCACACCATCATTCCACCCCAACACACACAGTCAGTTGCCGGCACCTACAATAAATGCTTGGAGCAATGTAGAGATATTCTAGCCACTCCCACCAATGAGCCAGCTTCATTTGGAGCTCAGCTCAGATGCCTCTATACAAACGCCCATAGCATGGGGAATAAAAAAGAGGAATTAGAAATGTGTGCCCATCTACAGGGGTATAATAGGCATCACAGAGACATGGTGGGATGGCTCGTATGACTGGAACGTTGGAATGGAAGGTTACAGGCCCTTTAGAAAAGACAGGCCTGGCAAGCAGGGAGGGGGAGTTGCTATTTATGTTAGGGATAGGCTGGAGAGTACAGAACTCTGTCTGGGGACAGGTGAGCAGTCGACAGAGAGTTTGTGGGTCAGGGTTAAAGGGAGGACAACAGTGGGAGACATTACTGTGGAGATCCGCTGCAGACCAGCCTGATAGAGGACTCTGTGGATGAAGCACCCTATAGACAAATAGGAACAGCCTCACACTCTCAGATTCTTGTTCTCATGAAGGACTTCAACCACCCTGATGTCTGTTGGACGGATGGTATGGCCCACCACAAGCAATCCAGGAAGTTCCTCAACTGTGTGGAAGACAACTTCCTTCTGCAAGTAATGGAGGAGCCAATTCCTCTACAGGAAATGTGATGCTCAAGGGGAGCCTTGGTTGCAGTGATCATGAGATGGTCAAATTCAAGATCCTCAAGACAGTGAGAAGAGTGTGCAGCAAGCTCACTGCCCTGGACTTCAAGAGAGCAGATTTTGGCCTCTTCAGGAACCTGCTTAGTAAGGCTCCATGGGATATAGCCCTAGGGGGCAGGGGAGCTCAAGACTGTCAGTTGATATTCAAGGTTCACCTGCTACAAGCTCAGAAGTGTTGTGTCCGAACTAGAAGGAAGTGCAGCAGGAGGACCAGGAGACCATGGATAGATAAGGAGTTGTTAAGGAAACTTAGAGGGAGGAAAAAAAGGCTTATAAAAGGTCAAAGCAAGGACAAGTTGCCTGGGAAGAATACAGGGATTTTGTCTGCGAAGCTAGGGACCAGGTGAGGGAAGCTAAGGCCCAGTTAGAATTAAACTTGGCTAGGGATGTGAAAGATAATGGGAGAAGATTCTAAAGACACACTGAAAAAAGGCAGACTTGGGACAACGTGCGCCCTCTCCAGAAGTTATCAGAAGAACCGGCTACTCTGGGTTTAGTGAAGGCTGAGGTTCTTAATAAATTCTTTCCCTCAGTCTTCACTGACAAATGCTCTGACCACCCACCCAAGACTTGGAAGACAGATGTAGGGACAGTGAGAATGAAGACCTTAGGCTTACTGTAGGAGAGGATCTCGTTTGAGACCATCTAAAGAATCTGAATGTGCACAAGTTCGTGGGACTTGATGAAATCCATCGGAGGGTCCTGAAGGAGCTGGTGAATGAAGTTGCTAAGGCACTGTCCATCATATTTGAAAAATCATGGAGTCAAGTGAAGTTCCAGATGACTGGAAAAAGGTAAATATAACTATAATTTTCAAGAATGGAAAAAAGAATGATCCAGAGAACTACAGACCAGTCAGTCTCACATCTGTGCCTGACAAAATCTTGGAGCAGATTCTCCTGGGAGGCATGCTAAGGCACATGAAAAACAATAATTTTCCAGAACTTTGGAGAGAAGAAGCCTTTAACTACCCAGGGAGTTGAAATAATGTCTTTCAGAATCCAAAACTACCATCTTCAGTTGTCCTCTTGTCATGGGTTCAGCAGCAGCAGTTGTTTTTCTCTTTTTTGCAGTAGCTGGTGCAGAACATTTTTTTTTTTTTGGTTTGGGAGCAGTGCTGATAGCACCAGTGTTTATAGTTATGGCTTGGAGTGTTTAGGCTGGTAGAGGACTTTCAGAGTTTCATGCTCTGCCAGGGAGGAGGGGAAGCCAGGAGGAAGCAGACAGGGTACCTGACTGTCGTAGTTTGCGGCCCCTCAAACAGTTCTGCGCACTCCCCCCTCTTTCTTCCCCAGTCATGGGGGAATGGGGGGCAGAATTGAAAGAATGCAACTCCCACAGGTTGAGATAAGAACAGTTTAGTAACTAAGGTATAACACAAATCACTACTG
>JASSUY010019873.1:14751-25607 GCA_032466535.1 Forpus xanthops
CCTAGTTCGCCTGTTAACAGAAGGCTTTGTTTCATGACCTCGCTCCATGAGCCAACTATCGATAAGGCTCTCCACAATGGTTGAGTGGTTATGCTGCTCTCATCCCTAAAATAGCCAGAGACATATAGTACATGACGACGATGTTCATTGCACAGTGCTATTTTCAACCTTTTTCCCTTGATTCATAGAAAAACTCTTAAGAACTCACCAATAAAGTTTAAGTTGGCAAGCAGGTATTCTTTACTGCTGCACCGGAAGACATGGGGGATAGTTCTTCCGATTGTATCTCGCTTGAGCACCAAGCAAGTCGTGATTATATAGTCATTAAACATACATGTTCATTACATTACAGGCATATTCATAAAGCTTATACATGACATCATTCTTCTAGAAAATTCCTCCTGCATGCACGCAATAATGTGTTAGTGGTCTTTGGGACCCCTGGTGATCGTTTCTTCCTCATCTTCTTCTTCCTCACTTCCTCCTTTGACTGAACTTTAAGTTTGGAAAGTCCCATTGTCATGCCAGCAAGCACTGGTTCTGTTGTAGCTGGTTATTGTAAAACATTTACCTAAGATATTTCTTCACTGTCATCTACCACAAAGCTCTTATCCATTGCTATTTTTTCAAAGCTACTAAGCTCAATGTTACTTAACCACAAAGAGAACTGATTTTACTTATTTACAAAAGATTATACTCCATTTTCTATTTCTTTGTTTCACTCTTCTTACTAGCCTTTAATAGCTTCACTACATGGACCCTTCCCCTGTGCTGGTCTGGTAGCTTACATCAGTGATCTCCAAAGCCAGGGGCAAGCACCCCGGTGAGTGTGCAAGACAGCCCATCAGTGCTAGAACAAAATGTACCATTAATAGACAAGATAAAGTTATGTTTTTAAAAAAGTGGGGTTATAATCTTTACACTGTCCTTTTTTAATTTCTATTCTTGTGAATGTTTAATAACGTACCTAATATTTAGTACAGTAGCAGATGCATATTATTAATAAATAAATATACATATATTGGATGTACATGCTCAAAAATTGTTTACTGATAAGGGGGTGCAATCAAAAAATTTGGAGGCCACTGCCTTAAGAGACATCTCAGAAAACTGACTTCTGCAAACTCTTCTGCTCCTTGATGAGCTGGCCTGGTTTTCCACTCTGAATCATTCCTCCCCACCGGGGCTGTTGTCTCCCTTACTGCCATCTACACAGGTACTTTGAGACTGCCTTCTAGGTGGTTTTCAGTGTCACCTGAGCTCTATACAAATGGTAGTGTACTCACTAGTTTGGCTGAGGTGAATTATTTGCATGTTACCAGCAGAGCAGGAAGTCAAACAAACTAATCTGTCAGATTTCTGAGGGAGTCCACAAAAGCCAGATGTAATCATTTATTAACATTAATATGTAATCATTTTGCAAGGAAAGAGCAAGTATCAGCCTGATAGAGTTTTGTGTGAGAAATCAAAATCTGTGTTAGAAAATTCTACTAACAGCTAATCAGTCAAATTAATGCTGACTTGGTGTACTGTCTGTCCTCTGCCATCAGCTTGGGACAGATGCATCCTCTCTTAGTGCCTCCTTTCCTTTGTACAATGAATATCACCTTTCTTTTACCTGTTGGTTGTGTCAATTTTCAGGCCTTTTATGAGTGAGGCTATAGCTTGCTGTGAAGTCAATGAAATTGTCCTCACCCTCCTTACGTTGATGGTGACTTTGAGTGGAAGGTTTAGGTCCCATGGTGGTTGCCCCTGGCAAATGCAGCTCCACATAGGCATGTAATGAGGCTGGGTTCGTATAAAAGGAGGACAGTAGCTAAATTCAGAACGACCTACTTAAACAATGACTATTGAGTTAGTAGTACTAATGAAATATAGTATAAAGAGCTGCAAGGCAGGAAAGAAAGGAAACTGCAGTGACCTGTGGGGGTCACCTTCAGGTACCCCATTCTACTGCAAATGGGTTAATGGAGAAAGGTTTGGAAACTGACATAATTGAAACAGCAAATAAACATTCTGCCTCAAATTTCAAATAAATACATGGGTGGATTATGCCTGCCTTTAAAAATCTGCATGTAAAATTGCTGAATAAAGGGCAGGGTAAAAATCATCCTCGCCCAGTTCAACACAAAAAGCTGTTACCCTGCCCCCCCCTCCAGACATCCACCTCTGTCAAATGGGAATTATGAAGGAGGAGTTCATGAAGAAATTGGAAAGCTCTTAATGTGTTTCCACTTAGTAATGTGTATTTGGGTCTGTATGTGGATTCTTCTGAGTATCATTTGGCCTTATTTGAGGTGCATGTGATTCACTTTGACGTGATGGCAGTCACACTGGGACACAAGCAGTCCTTCTTTGGAAGGAAATCCAAAGTTTGGGTTCTGTTCTCCAGAAAGTTTCTAATCCAGCCCTTTGTGAACAGGGACTTAAGTATCTTTGGGATTTTAGTACCAGAACTGTGGCTGGCAAGGACTGCCATGAACAGATGAGCAGAGCCTCAAGTAGTAGAAGTAATAAGCTATAATTTATTATCCAAAGAGCTTTGCAGAGGAGGACCTTCATTTATTTTATGAAGTTAATATGTAGATGATGGAAGCCGGCAGACCAGAGGTGATTTATAGTCATGGAAGGTCATGGAAGGTGTGAAACCTGGAATATGCAGGATCCTGGAACTGCTTGAAGGTTGGTTGCTGTAAAAATGTCCTTATTAGAAGATGCAAGTATGAAAACTGAGAAGCAACTGGGTGATGTGGTGATCATGAAGGTTTTTTAAGTAGCAGGTATGGTCAAATCATTGATCTATCTAAATTCATTTAAAGAGGAAAAACCCCCCAAACTACTACTACTATGCAGGCTTGAAATCAAGAGCCTCTGGGTTGGACAGAGCCTACCTATTAGTAAAGGAAGCTCTTGGCCTTGCACACATCCTTGTACCATCAGGCTGTGCTGCACTGCAGAGTCTGTGGCCTGTTGTAAATGCTTAAGACTTCTCAAAGAAATCCAAGAACCCCATAAAAATAAAATAGAATAAATTAATAGTCAGGGATTGGTTTATAATCAAAGGTTTGTGTGTGTCCTAGCAGTCTAATCCCAGCCTTTTGGTTATTATTTATAATATCTATGCTAATAGGAAAGGCTGCTCAAAGTAGAACATGTCTTCTAGCTACATGATTTTTTTCCTTTAGCCAACATTTTTGCCAAGGAAACATACAATCATTCTTTTTATGTAAACCAGTGCACATCAGGGCTGTCTTTGAAGGCAGGTTACTATGGGGACTTTTGGTCATTCGTTCTTTATCTCAGACATCATCATCTCTAACAGTGAGGGCACTGAAAGCATCAGGAAGCCAGCAGAGAATCTGTTGGTAGTGATGCAGGCAGCATAACCTGTTTGAAGGCACTGGGAGTGCAACTTCTGATCTCGACCCTGCACT
Organism: Forpus xanthops; assembly: GCA_032466535.1. NCBI lineage: Eukaryota > Metazoa > Chordata > Aves > Psittaciformes > Psittacidae > Forpus > Forpus xanthops. Next base: position 18,186 of record JASSUY010019873.1, read on the forward strand.
GTACATCAACAAGCACAATTGCAAAAGTGATAATGTCAGATGAGTTATTGTTCCCATGGATTTATCATGAGCCAAAAGCAGCTCCTTGCCCTCACATTAGTGCCAGGCACCACTGCATATATACTGCACGTCAGTGGACATGGGGCACAGCTTTGCCCTACACTAAAACAATGCTGCTCCTCACTATGGTCTTCTGAGTTAGAATTCTATAGCCATTCATGCAGATCAACACATTTAGGAGAATATATATGAAAACAAGTGCAGAGCTATTCAGGATATTTATTTTAATTCTTCCAGCTTGAATGCGATAAATTGTCCCTCCTGTGATCATAGAATCATAGAATAGTTAGGGTTGGAAAGGCCTTTAAGATCATCTAGTTCCAACCCCCTTGCCATGGGCAGGGACACCTCCCACTAAACCATTTCACTCAAGGCTCTGTCCAACCTGCATCACCAACATGGTGATTAGCTCTCCCCTGTGACTTCTTTTCTCTAGGCTGAACAAACCCAGCTCTCTTAGCCTTTCCTCATATGGCTTTCGAGTCCTTTGATCATCTCTATAGCCCTTCTCTGGACCCTCTCCAGCCTGTCCACATCTTCTTGTATAGTGGGCACCCAAACTGAACACAGTATTCCAGATGTGGCCTGATAAGTGCTGAGTAGAGTGGGACAATGACATCTTTATCTCTGTGGTGATGCCCTTGTTGATGTAACCCAGCATCCTTTTGACTTTCTTTGCCACACCAGCACACTGTTCACTCATACTGAGCTCGTTGCCCATCAGGACCCCCAGCTCCCATTCCACAAAGCTGCTCCTCAGCAGGGTAGAGCCCAGCCTGTGCTGCACTTTTGGATTGTGTTTACCCAAGCTTCTTGTACAAGAATTGTATAACAGTAAAAGACACTAGAAAGCACTTGCCTGTATCAACACAGAATCACATAATGGTCCAGGTTGGAAAGGACCCCAAGATCATCCAGCTCCAACCCTGTGCTGTGGGCAGGGATGCCTCCCACCAAACCATGTTCCCAAAGGCTCTTGCCAGTCCCACCCCCAAATACCGCCATGCACACTCTTTTCCATGACTGTACTGCATTTTAAAGGGAAGGGTGTAAATTCTTCTTCCATGTGATTTGTGCTGAATAACAAGTTAATGGTGATGTCTATCCCAGAATTTACTTCAGTAGATAGGTTTATATGCTTGTGTCAATATCTATTATATAAGGGCATGGGTCCAAAGAAAATTATTCTAATAGATGTTAAGTACCGCTGTTCTGGATTTCATTCCAACAGGGAATGCAAGAAGAAAGTTGAAGAAAACTTACCAGGAGCAGAAAATCCCGTGAAGTTATTGACAGGAAGATTTCAGAAGTAGTGTAAAGATAATTTGTAGCTTCTGGTTTATGTTTTCTCTTTCCCTAAATAATTGGAGCACTTTGATTAAATTGCAATCTTGACTGTGTTTATCACTGGACTTTTATGGAGCTTTTCATCCTAGGGATGTAAAGCAAAAAATTCAAGTCACAAAATACCTCCAAGAGACACACTGTAATTCTACTGATAGGCAAAGAAACAGAACACAAAAATAGTTCACTATTTCTGGAAGGACAACACAAGAAACTTAGCAGAGGGAGGAAGGCAGCCTGGAGTTTCCTGGGGTCTCAGGTGTGTGCTGTCAGTCGCAGTTTCTTTATGGAAACCAAGCTGGACTCTAAGACACCATATCTGCATTCTCTTGCTTCAAAGCACTTTTACAAGAATGATGATTTCTAAAATTGGAAATAAATGCTTAAATATTCATGCAACTTTCCAAGGGCAGAAATACTCTTCTAAGCTTCTGCAGATGCAGTGCTTGCATGAAGCAAGGTTACTACACAGTTTCTTCTGCCCTATTTTAAAATATCTTACAGTTATAACCAAAGTAAATATATTGCCAGCTTCAAGGACAGGCCTCTTGAGTGCTCAACCTGATATGGCGGGTAAAATTGCCCATAAATAAATAATAAACAGAACCATAATTACATATAGAGATTCATGTTGACCCTTCTGAATACTAATATCTTGCATTTTCCATGTCTCAGTCATGGAAATTACATAATTCTATTTCAGCAGTTTTCAGAAGTCTGTGATGTAGGTAAGAACTCCTTTAACATGGCTTCTAATGAACTGCCTTCATGACAGAGTAAAAACCATCCTAGCCTTCTTCTGAGCCTTGCTGCAACACTGTCTACTCTATTCTCAGCTCCACTGAACTCTCTAATTGCTCCTTTTCATGACTGTTTTTCTGCCTTAGAGTTACTTTATGCTGATACAGTGCTGCACTTCAAACAGTATGATTGTACTATTACTGTGCAAAAAGCACATCTATGTTTGCTTAAGTTTGGGTGGAATATAATGGAGGTGGTGCTTAAAGAAGGTGTCCTAGTTTTGACTTGACATGCAAGACTGAGAGTACATCTTTCCTCCCTGCTCTCCCCCAAGGACTCGGGTACATTTCTGTACCTGTTGTTGCTTTACAGTTGACTTTTCCCTTTGGTTTCTCATTATCTGAAGCTGGTTTAGGTTGCATGCATTTCAGCATTTTTTCTTGGGCGAATTAATAACGTCCAGAGGACAGCTGATGTGTTCACACAGTCAGAATGCTTTTGTGTATGTGACAAACAGGACACAGAGTGATGGGTGTGAGCACTTTTTTTCTGTTCATAGTCTGAACAATGCAATCATCTCGAATGGAATGGGAAATCTGAGCTGTAGTAGACTTGTAATACGTGAGTATGAGTACAATGCAGAACATATCTAGACAGAGAGATACACACGCACACATATCTACATGCATCACATTATCTATATGGAAGAAAAAACTCTAGCTTTAGGAAACTACTGAACATACAAAAGAGGCACTAACTTTTGCATGTAACAACAGTTGTAACCAGGAACTACAGCTCAGAAAGTTTTTTTTCACAGTACTGTGAAACTCACACAGAGCATCTCAATTCAAGGAAGAGACTTGTTTCCTACAATGGCATTTGTAGACAACAAGACAGAAAAAAAAAAAGCATATGAAAAAGCTAAAAATAAGTATATTTTGCTCTGTATTCTCACATAGTAGCCCAGAAAGATGCTTTTCATAACAAGGAACAGTAAAGGACTTCAATAAAGAAACCTCACAGCATGATTGATGAAACGGAGCATTTCTGCTCACGAATTAATGCCTCTCAAATAAGAGAACTGAGCATGAGTTAGGGAAGAAAAGCAATGGAGTAATAGAAGGATGGAGAAAAGATACTAGGTTAAACATCAAATGTGCTTCTTTTCTGTTCTCGTCTTTTGGCCGAGCCAGTTTCAAAGACCTAAACAATAAAAGCAATGAAAATTTCAGCAGTAGACTTCATATCTGAATCAGTGTAGCTTGCATTGTGTCTGTCCCAGGTGTCTAACGTATGATGAGCAGCAGAGAAGTGTGTGAACGTGAAATGGCTCTGTCACCTGCAGTGTATGTGGGGGATGGTGGCAGTGCCAGATCACAACTTCCACCTCCATGCCACTACTGAGTCCTGCCTTATGCCTCTCAAAGTATAGCCAGGGTCTTCAGTGAAATCTCTTAGTTGCTATTTAGGGATAATTCAATGATGGGTCAGTTCAAGCCCCTACAATGCACCTGCACTTTGTGTCATGAGCTGCCAGGACTGGCTTGCTGAGCAGTTGAGAGCCGATCCAGGCTTGAGGTCACTGATGAGCAATCACCTCTCCTACAGTGCCCAGCTTCTCCAGGTATGGGTATGGCAGGGCAGCAGCAGCCAGAGCTCAGTGGTGATAGTGGGGGACAAAGCCAGCTCTGTTCCCTTCCTAGGAGCCTGTTCCACCCTGCGTGGAGCTGTCACCAGCAGCTGGGTGTCAGAGAGTGTCTGTGAAGCCAGAGAGGTGATGAAGTGTCACAAGACTGCATGGAGCTCCAGGCTTGCAGAGCTGGCTCTGAAAAAGAGCCCTTCTCTCACATAAGCTACTGGGATTTCTAAACCTCACTGACACAGAAACAAATGCAGAACCAGCCCTCTATTCACATCCATGTTAACCAGAAAATACCTTTCGGGCTGTGACAGGCTTGAGGAGTGGGCCCTAAAGCCCACTGAGCCCCTGTGAACCTCATAAAGTTTAACATGCAAGATCCTGCACCTGGGTCAGGGTCATCCCCAATATCAATACAAGCAGGGAGATGAAGGGATTGAGAGCAGAGAGGGAGAAGGAACTGGAGATCCTGGCAGATGAAAAATAGGACATGAGCTGGAAATGTGTGCTCACAGCCCTGAAAGCCAACCACATGCTGGGCTGCATCAAAAGGAGCATAGCCAGCAGGAGATGATTATCCCCCTCTGCTCTCATGGAATCCCCCCTGCAATACTCTATTCAGCTCTGGGGCCCTGAACACAAGAAGGATGTGGACCTGCCCAAGTGAGTCTAGAGGAGGGCCACAAGGATGAACAAGGGGCTGGAGCACCTTTCCTATGAAGACAAACTGAGAGAGTTAGGCTTGTTCACACTGCAGAAAGGAATGCTCCAGGTAGACTTTGTTCAGTCCTTCAGAACCTAAAGAGGGTCTCCAAGAAATATGGACAGGGTCTTTTAACAGGAATATGTAGGGATAGAGCAAGGCAGAATGGCTTTAAACTGACAGAAGATAGATTTAGATTAGAAATTTGGGTAGATTCAGATTAGACATTAAGAAGAAAGAAGTAAAGGTGGCAAGGCACTGGAACAGGTTGTCCAGAGAAGTTGTAGCTGCCCCATCCCTGCCAATATTCAAGTCCGGTTTGGATGGGGCTTGGAGCAACACGGTCTAGTGGATGTTCTTGCATATGGTAGGTGGTGAACTAGATGGTTTCTGGAGGTCCTTTGCAACCCCCACCATTATGAGACTCTGTGATTCAAGATGATGTAGCATCCTGATGGGGACACTATGAAGGTCCCCTGTCCAGGTCACATAAGCCACTGAAGCTTTGCTTCAAGTTGATGCTGAGTTGTTCACGGCCAGCAGTGGATCAGCACTGAACTTCCATGAGCAAAGCACACTGACAGGGCAGGCTGGGGAAGTCTGGTCTGACACAGCCTGTGCAAAAGCCCAGGCAGGAGCAAACCTCTGCCTGAGCTGGTAATAATCTCCTCTCCTTTCTTTGGTTCTCCTTAATGCAATTTAAAGTACTGAAAAAAATTTACCTTTACCAGCCAAAGAAAAAAGCAGTTTCTCGTAAGATATTCAGTTGCCATGCTCAGACTGCAGTAACAGGTTTTAACAGTTATTTCACAAAGGAATGAAAGCATCTGTGACAGTGCTGTGACCGGTAAAAGGTGAGTTGAACTTCTGAGCAGATTCAGGACAATGTGTCCTCCCTGGGACAGTGGGTGGTTGCTGCAGATAATTTCAGCTTTACCAAGTTGCTAATTGCCGGTGTAGAGCTCAAGCTGCTACAATGCTGTTCACTAACTGCGAGAGCAGAGGTTATGGTCTGCATGGAAACGTGTTAAGCTCTCAGCAAAGACATGACAGCAGCGCACATTGCTCTTGTTCACAGCGGGAACCCAGCACTTGCTCACTTTTCTCCCCTATTTTTGAACTTAGGTTTATTAAGAGTAAACCAGTGCTTGGCAGGGAAGCTGAGTGCCTAGGGGTCGTGTGGAAGGATGTCAGAGGCCTAGGATGCCCCTTCTGCTGGGAAGGTTGTGCTGGCACACGCAGCAAGCTGATGCTGCACTTGTTTACTGCATCTGTACTGCTATTTCCAACTGCATGACTTCGTCTGTGTTCCTGGAGGAGATTAAGGTTGCCCTTCTTTCTGTGAATCCTTAGCTGAGATCATCCACAGCTTTAGTATCTGTGCTTCAGCAGGCAAAAAACCCATCTTGCAAAGAGGTTTATAATCAGTGCTGCTGTGATGGGTGCCATTTACAGCAAGGGCACCAATGGATATGCAGGGGGAGCAAGACCAGCAGGTCAAGGGAGGTGATCCTGCCCCTCTACTCTGCTCTTGTGAGACTTCACTTGGAATATTGTGTGCAGTTCTGGTGCGCTCAACATAAAAAGGACATGGAAGTGTTGGAACATGTCCAGAGGAGGGCCATAAGGATGATCAGGGATCTGGAGCACCTCCCGTATGAAAATAGGATGAGAGAGTTGGGGCTGTTCAGCCTGGAGACCTCATAGCAGCCTTTGAATATCTGAAGGGGGCCTATAGGGGTGCTGGGGAGGGACTCTTCATTAGAGACTCTAATGATAGGACAAGGGGTAATGGGTTCAAACTTAAACAGGGGAAGTTTAGATTGGATCTGAGGAAAAAATTCTTTAGTGTAAGGGAGGTGAGGCACTGGAATGGGTTGCCCAGGGAAGCTGTGAATGCTCCATTGCCGCCGATGTTCAAGGCTGGGTTGGACATAGCCTTGGGTGGCATGGTTTAGTGTGAGGTGTCCCTGTCCATAGCAGGGGGTTGGAACTAGATGATCTTAAGGTCCTTTCTAACCCAAACTATTCTATGATTCCATGATTCTATGGCTCTTCCTCAACCACATTGAAAAGCCGAAGCAGGATCTGGACAATTGCTTCCTCTCCAGCCGGTCACCAAAGGGATCTCTGCCTGTGGTCCCCAGAGGATATGCCCCAGGAGAACTCATGCAGCGATCATAGCCAGGTTTTCTGTCAGCAGGCCTGGGTAACCAAGGATAGCTATAGCTTCCAGCTAAGGTTCCCCAGTGTGGTGGGATCATGCATAAAAAAGGCTTGGTGGCCTCATCAGTGGTGCTGCTATCACTGGGGTGACACAAGACATGGAAATGGTTGGTGCTGATCCAGCTGGAAAGTTAAATACAAATAGAAAAACATCCTAGATACAAGCATAGAGGGTGACCTTCAAGATGCTTCAGTAAATGGGACTACAATGCCCATCGAGTGGCTGTTCAGCACGCAGCGGCTGTGTCAGCCCACAGAGCCAGCTGGGTCCAAAAACCAGGGCCTCCTCAGGTGCTCAGAGCAGACCAGAAGCTTCTCAGTCAGGCACATTTGGAAAGGGATGCTACAGATAGCACTTCAGATCTCTCTCGGTTTACACTCCTGTGGAACAAAAGCAAAAAGCATGGAGGCAGCTTACACCTATGCTGTTTTCACTGGGTGTTAATAGGGAGTTTTGTTTGTCCCTTCAAAACCATCCTATGCAGTACTTTAAAAAAAAGCGCATCCTCCCATGCATCACATTTCTAGAAGATAAGAAATGGTTATATATATTTTCTCCCTCAGTGAAAAATTCTCAAGCCTTGTATTTAGGTCTCTCTTTAGGAGTTGAATAATCAAGGTTAAAAACAAGTACTGTGTCTCCTGATCCAGGATTATGGCTCTCGTGCCACTCAGTTGTATGTGGCTGGAGGACAGGCTGAAACCAAAC
>JASSUY010019875.1:0-13540 GCA_032466535.1 Forpus xanthops
CTCCAATGGGGGCCGCCATCTTGGGGAGGAGCTCCAATGGGGGCTGCCATCTTGGGAAGGGCTCCAATGGGGGCCGCCATCTTGGGGAGGAGGTCCAATGGGGGCCGCCATCTTGGAGAGGAGCTCCAATGGGGGCCGCCATCTTGGGAAGGGCTCCAATGGGGGCCGCCATCTTGGAGAGGAGCTCCAATGGGGGCCGCCATCTTGGGGAGGAGCTCCAATGGGGGCCGCCATGTTGGGGAGGAGGTCCAATGGGGGCCGCCATCTTGGGGAGGAGGTCCAATGGGGGCTGCCATGTTGGCCCACTCGCCACACTCACCTTGCCCCTGTGCTCTCCCAGCACCACCATGACGCGGTCGCCATCGCCCCGGGGGATGACGGTTTCCAACATGGCTTCCTTGAGGCCTTTGGGGGAGAAAGTGGGGGTCAGGGATGGGAGGGATCCCCCCATTGCCCCCCATTGCCCCCCCCGGACTCACCCTCCACCAGGAGGCCCTGGTCCGTGCGGCAGATGCAGGTGTCGGGGGTGACCATGTCCTCCACCACCATCTGGGGGGGCAATGAGGATTATGGGGGGGCAGTGGGATTCCCCCCCCCGCCCCACAGGAGCATGGAAGCCCCAGAGAGGTCTTTTGGGATTGGTTACAGGGAGGGCATGGGCTGTGGAGAGGGCAATAGAAGGGGTTCTATGGGGCTGGTGGGGGAGCATAGGGCTTGGGGGGTAGGTTATGGGAGTACAGGGCAGACAACAGGCAGGCTGGAGGGGGCAATGGGGGGGGTATTTGGGGGCTACTGGGGGCTATGAGGGAGCTATGGGGCAGGCAATGAGGCAGGCTATGGGGGACTATGGGAGCAATGAGGGGGCAATGTGGGAGTTATGGGGAGATACAGGGCAGGTTATGGGGCAGGCTATGGGGCGGGCAAGGAGGGGCTATAGGGAGCTATGTGGCAAGCAATGGAGAACTATGACGGGGCTATGGGACAGGCAATGGGGGGCTATGGGGCAGGTTATGGGGCAGGCTATGGGGACAATGTGGGGGCTATGTGGAGTCTATGGGACAGGCAATAGGAAGGCTATGGGGGGGATATAGGGCAGCTTATGGGGCAGGCAAGGAGGGGTTATGGGAGCTATGTGGCAGGCAATGGGCGACTATGAAGGGGCTATGGGGGGCTATGGGGGCAATGGGGGGGCTATGGGGCAGCCCCACTTTGCAGTTGTAGTAGCGCCCGGCCTGGAAGCCTCTGTCAATGCACCGAACCCGGAGGTCCCTCCGCAGCCATGGGGGGGGCCCGGGGGGGGCTCCTCGGATCTGCTTCACTGCCCTGGGGGGCAACACACATCAGACCCCCCCCCCCCGAGCTCCATAGGGCTCTATAGGGCTCTATGGGGCTCTATAGGGCTCTATGGGGCACCCCCCATCCCACCTCTCTGTTCCAGGGGGCTGCTGCTTCCTTTTGTCCCCCCCTTTCGGGGGGGGGTCACTGTGGTCCGGATCCTCCTCAGTCTCCTTCCCCTTGGAGGGGCCTGCGGGGGGTAATGGAGATCAATGGGGGTTAATGGGGGTAAAGCGGGGGAAATGAGAGTTAATAGAGTTCAATGGGGGCAATGGGGCTCAATGGAAGTCAATGGAGATCAATGGAGTCAATGGAGTCAGTGGGGTCAATGGAAATCAATGGAATCATTGGGGCCAATGGGAGTCAACAGGTTCAGTGGGGTCACTGGGGTCAGTGGGGGTCAATAGGGTCATTGGGGTCAGTGGGGTCAATGGGACCATTGGGGTCATTGGAGGTCAGTGGGGGTCAATAGGGTCATTGGGGTCAATGGAATCAGTGGGGGTCAACGGGGTCATTGGGGTCAATGGGGGTCATTGGGGGTCACTGGGGGTCATTGGGGGTCATTGGGGTCGCACTCACCCCTGCGCGGGGGGGGGCACATTCTGACGCTGTATTGGCTCACGGTCACCGCCTGCCCCCCCAGCTCCAAGCGCACCACGGCTCTGCCCGTCTCCGGCTCCACCCCCTCCACCTGTGGGGAGAGGGGGCACAGACCCACACCTGAGCCAACCCCCCCCACACCCCCCATCAGCTCCCTATGGGGTAACCCCGAGGTGGGGGGGGGCGCTCACCTTCCCGACCATGTCCCGATGGGGCCCGGCCTCAATGCAAACCATGGCTCCAACCTTCAGCCCCCCCCCATTGGGGTCCTCCCCCCCCCGGGGGGGGCGGGGGGTACCGGGGGGGGTGCGGGTGTTCGCCCCCTCCCCGCTCCTCCCTCAACTTCGAACGATGATCACAGTCAACGCGGATGGGAAGATAATGGTCAGGAGATGCCTCGTCACCTTGAGACCCTTTAGGTAAAGTTGATGTTCCCTTGCCTTCCGCCCTCCCCCCCGCGGGTTGGGGTGCGGGTGTCGGAGCACGTTTAGCTTGGGGCGGCGGGGCTGAGCCCACATGAGGATGTCAGGGTCCAGGCAAGTTTGCCTCCTGCAGCACTCGCTGCCTGGTGGCCCCGATTCACTCCTCACACGGTATGTTGGGGGGGGGTTAATTACAGGGCTAATGACACTGCCGTTTGTGTGCCTTTCTCGGAGCTGTTGTACTTGGGGAAGGGAGGAATCGGTTCCTCTGGCTTAAATCTGCTACTGCTGCGGGGGCTTTGAAACCCACTCTGAGCTGGGGTGGTCTAAGCCTGAGACCCTCTGGCTCCAGCATGCCCGTGCCTGCTTAATGCCTTTCTCCCCTTTTTTGCCTCCATGCGTTTGCTTCTTCTCTCCAGCCCTTTCTCTCCGGCTTCCTTATTGCACCGGAGATGCGCTTTGGTTGCTCCCAAGCTTGAAACACACGGGAGATGCTGGTAATGGCTTGGATTTTCTGTAGGGAGATGGACCGAAAGCCCACAGAAGAGGATAGTGCTGAGGGGAGGAAAGCACGGGGTGAGCTCAGGCCAGTGGTTGCCAGCACTTCCCGCTGTGCTGTGGGGCTGGGGATCATCAGAGGGATCTGCCTGGTGCCTTTTGGCTTAGCCCATTCCTGCCCAGAGCTGCGCGCAGGAATGGGGCTGTGGTTGTGCTGCTTGTGCTCACATTTGGAGCCGTTGTCTTCCTCCCCCTGGGAGCTGCCTGGCTCTACATTGCTTGCCTGGAGGGATTCCTGCTGCTGGAGCCTGAAGCAGTGCCCTGGCACTGGGGAATTTGACCAAGGGGGTGTCAGAAGGCGGTGGTGGAGCAGGAGCATGAGGGTCTCCACAGCTCAGGCTTGCCCCAAGTGTGGGGAATGACTGTGAGAGGTGGGAAGGACTCACGCACCCCGGGGATACGCTGTTTGCTTGGTGAGGAAGTGACTGTGGCTTGAGCATCCCTCTTCCCCCTGCCCTGGACATCACTCCTGGTGCAAGGGAAGCCCCTCTTGAGCAGTGACCTGGCAACAGAATGGGAGAGAACCGGAGTGAGTTGCATGATGATCACGGAGTCCCATTGGAGATGAGGGGGAGTGTGTGGATGAAGGGTTTGTGATAGCAGGAGAGCACCAGGCTAGAGGGTCCCTGGTGTCTGCATGCCCTGAGGTGGCTCCTGCTCTCAAACCAGTGCAGACCCACATGGGTGCTAGTGGAACCAGTGGGGTTACCCTGCTATTAACAAGTAAGGCTTTCAATGTAAGAGAGGAGAAATTACCAAGGCTCTTTCCTAGCTGTCCTGCAGTGTCTAGCCCTGCACCTACTCCATGCTGGTGTCATGCTGAACGTGACCCCTCCATATCACAGTCCTGTGTCCCCTTGTTCCCAGCCCATTGGCACTGCCCAGCTGTAGCCTGGTGCAAATCAGTGCTGCTCCCCTAAAATCAGCACCGTGCATTCTCAGCTGATGTGATTCAGGGGGGAATCTACAGGAGCAGAAGATGCTGGCAGTCAGGATGGGTCCTGTAAGTACAATGCTTGTTGGTGGCTAGACAAAGCCTAGGGAAGCCGTGCTGTGGTCCCCCGCCTGGTAGAGGCTCCTGGCAGCGGTGCCATCAGCAAACAGCCATCAGGAAACCTGACCCTTTGCACCAAAACATTTCATTAACCATGCTCCAGACATGCTTACAAGGCAGAGCAAAGCCCTGAGCTGTGACAGCACCTGCAGCAAACTGAAGGGGAGAGCAGATCAATGTGGAAACCATTTGTGGAGGTGCCCAAGGATGGCTCTGAGTTCAACTCAGCACCAAAGGGGGTTTCAGTGCTGGATTTGGGCAAGAATTCAACCGTGGAGCCCTGGAGTGGCTCACCCAGCTCTTGGGTTTGCAGCACATGCGGAGTTCAGGCAAGTTTGCAGCTGGAAACCAAAGCCAGGCTTTCTGTGTGTCTAGAACACTGGCCAATGAGAGAATTTACCCTGGTCCCCTCTGTGGAGGATGATTCCCATGGCTGAGCATTGCTTTGGCAGTGCTGTGGTGGTGTCAGGCTCTGAGCAAAACAAGGACTGGGGGTGAGGGAGCATCTTTTATTAGCCTGGCTGCTGCTGTGGGAAACCATGGCTCAGGTTTGGGGCTTAAAGAGATTTGGGTGTTGAAAACTTGTCTAATAAAAGCTGTTATCTGTCTCTGTAGCCTTGGTATCCTCATGCACCGTGTAACAGTCCCCCTGTGGGTCCCTGCTGCAGCCCCAGTGTCACAGCCCCATCTCACTGGGTGCTTCTGGCCTTCCTCCTCCCATTGCCTCTCCACTCATCACTCAGACCCTCCTGTCCTCATCACACCTTCAGTTCCGTGGGCCCAGATCTGCGCTCATTGGGGCATCACTTCCCATTGCCACTAACGACTCAAAGAATTTGGCTTCCTTCTCTTTCCGGCACCAAGCCAGGCCTGAAGCTGTGAAGGTGTCAGCTGGGGGAGGATATGGAGAGGGACTTGGCACCAAAGCCATGTCTGAGTGATGAACTGAACGTGACGAGGGATGGCAGGCAAAGCCAGCAAGCAGGGGAGATGCTACTTGGTCATTGGAGCTCTGTGCTCTTCAGAGAGTTAGACTGGATTTGGGAGGCAGATGACCTACTGCGTTTGATGGGTGGTTTGGAAGACCTGAGGCCTGGTGTGTTTTACCTCCTTCATGGTATGTGCTTTCTGCATGAGGAATTTCTGCTCAGCTGAAGCTGGGACAAGCATTTTTATTCACCTGGAGAAGATCAGCATCAAGAAAAGGAGATGGGGTCTTCACACTGAGACCCTATCCCTGCATCCTCCCTGCTCCTGGAGCACTGCTGCTGGGATGGATCTCTTCTCCTAAGTGCATCAATCCCAGTTAGGCTCTGATCCCTCTTTTCGGGTTTTGGGTTTTTTTTGGTTTTTTTTTTTTTTTTTTTTTCAGGGAAAAAACATCCTATATTTTTCCTGCTCTCTTTGTAATCCACTCAAAATGAAAAAGATTGTGATTCCTAATGAGATGCCCCAGCACAGATCACCTCTGTCTCTCTTTCTTTCCTTCATTCTTTTCTTTCCTTCTTTTTTCTCCTCCTCGGTGTTTAACCATCAATCCTTGCCAAGGTATAATTATAAAGATAATAATCTTCAAGATAATCTTGCATAATGGTGAAGATGTAGTCAATAGGAGGGGTAAGAATGAGGAGCAGCACCAGATCTGATTGTTTCATCAGGTGATGCTTTGTTAAAGTGCCCTTGGGGAAGGGGCAGCTGGCAGCAGGAAGGCTCCTTTAGATGGGTTTTGTGCCATGATGTGCTGCTGGGGAGCACCTTTGGTTGTGATGCATGGGTGGGCTGTGACCTCCTCTCCAGCTTGGGCCTTCTTCACTGCGCTGTTGTCCTCTCTTGACAAGGAGCTGCTGCAAGGACAGTGTCTCCCCCTCCTGCTCTAAGGATAAATTCAGCCCCCAGGGCCAAGCTGGGTGCTGCAATCCCCAACAGTCTCTTCCAGATCCAGCACTGTGTTGTGTGGCTGAGCACAGGGTGTGATAATGGGAGCAGACTGATATTCCCAGATCTCCCCCTTTCCAAGCCATTTATAGGCCACCACATAGCTTTGCAGCATCAGGGATGCTTTGCTGCCTCTGCAGTCACCTCTTTGCCTGGACCACAGCCCTCTGGAAACCCCTCTTGAGGTCTGCTTTGGGAGGGGGCTGAGGTCTGGAGCTGTCTGTGTGCACACTGCAGCTCTGGGCCCATCAGCGTTTGGGGAGAGAATGGCTGGATTAGCTGAGCGCATGATGCTCTTTAGAGCTGATTTCCACCTCCCAGGGCAGGCTCCTTCAGGAATAAAGGGACTTGAGCTGCTTCATCCCCTAGTTGCCTCTGCAGGGATGCTGGGCAGTTCTACTGATGCACTTGAACACCCCCTCTCCCTGGCTGTGGCTCTCCAGAAGGGTTTGTGCTGGTGTTGAGGGTGCTGCTGGCAGAGCAGGCTGATGCTGATGAGTGCAATGTGTTACTTTTTCTCTTCATTAGGCAGGAAGCAAGAAGGGGATGGGGAGCTGCAGGGTGCTGCTGGTCCAGCACTCAGGGTCAGGAGACGTCAGGGGACCCCGATCTGCTGGCACCCAGCTGGAAGCAGGGCTGACCTGGGGTGTGGATGGGAATTCGATGTCTGTCTGGTGGGCAGCGATGGTCCTCCTTGGAGCAGGCAGAGGAAACCCTTTACTCTTGAGCTGCCTGATGCTGGGAGCTTCGCTGCCCTGCGTCTGGCATGTGTTGCTTTGTGAGAGCAGCATTGGAGCTGATGGGATGGAGGTAGGAAGCTTGTGAAGGCTCCATGTCTTGTCCAGGAGATGTGGACAAGCCTCTCTATGCCATGCTGAGACAGCAGGGAGCTACCCTGGGAGCTCCTCCAGTAGATCTCCATGGGGAAGCCCTGCCCTTGAGCTGCTTGGTGCTGTACTGCACTCCACTTCTCCTGTAGCTAACAAGTGCTTTGAAGCAAGTTACTTTGTCTGCCAGCCCTTTCCAGCAATAGATAATTGCAATGTTGGCTCATTGCAGCCCAGACTTAATGGTTGGCTCCTAATCATCTGCCTTTTAACTGCTCAATAATGATTAGATGGAGGGTTGTGGTGTTCCTTTCTCTGGAAAAGCCCCTCTGTTGGTGTTGCGTGGCTGTGCTGTGTTTCTGTGAGCAGCTCCAGAGCCCTGTGGATAATGCTGTGAACTTGTAAAGGAGCATTACCGGTTCCTGTCCTCAGTGGCTTGCTTCCCTTTGGCTCGGGGCCCTAAGGGGCTTGCTCAGCTCCTTTATCTCACATAGCTTCATCTCCTTGCAGACAAACCCAGTGTTTCACGAGGCTGGCTGGGGATGTCTTTTCTCTTTCTCATTCTTGAATCTTTCCTTGGGTTTGGCTGCTGAGATTCCCAGTACAGCCGTGGCTCTGGGAGCTTCTGTACATGGTGCCTGGCAGCAGCACTGCCCATGTGCCTGCTGGAGGATGCTGTACCTCTGTGGAGACTCGGAAGCAGCAGCAGCATCTCTAAGAGGTGGAAAGAGACCGTGTCCATCCCTTCTTGGTGCACAATAACTCCTTATGCACAGAGCTCCTGCCTTCAGCCTTTTCACCCCCAATTAAAGTTACCAGCCTGAATTTGGCCTGAACAGGAGCAGAACTGAGAGCTCCTGCCTCTCTTGTAGCTGAGGGTGACCATGAGCTTGGCTGGGAATGACGTGCAGGTCAGTATCCTGGCTGGTGTGTCCCCATGGTACCATTTTCCTGCCAGCTTGGATAAGCAAAGCAATGATGGGATGGTCCCAGGCTCCTGTGTGTGCCACCAGCACTGGTCCCTTCTCATCCTGCTGTGCACAGGGCTGCCTGTGCCATGCAGGCGGTGCTGCACACAATGGCAAATACCGGTGGCCTAGTTACAGCAGGAACAAAAGACTTCTTTCTTAACAAAAATGTAGTTTGGGTTTTTTTTAGCTCCTTTTGGAGGAAGGGAAGGTGCAAGGTCTCCTTTTCCCCTGGACTTTCCCAGGAGGAAGATGGGTATTGTTTGTTGTAGTGGTTGCTGTGGTGTGTTATTGGCCTGGGTCTATAGAGCACCGTAAGGGCAGTCGTGATCTGACTCAGCTTTCCCACCTGAGGTGCAAGCCCTCTGCTCCCTCGTGAGGCATGCCATAGGAGCAAGCTGCAGGGATTTTGGAGGCTGTTCTCAGGCACACACCCCACATCCCCCCCCGGCTCAGTGCTGGGCTTTCGGCAGAAGCGTCTTGGGGCATCTTTCCCTGAAGCATGTGTGTTTCGCGCTGCCGTTGGGGTGAGGTGCTGGTGTGCTCTGGCAGGGCTGGGGCTGCAGAGGTGCTCCTTGCCTGGGATGGATGGGCTCAGGCACAGAGACTGAAGCAGGGATTGTCCTGGCTCTCTTCCACGCACCCCAAGAGGCAGCTCCTGCTGCTGTGCAGAGGAATTACGGCAGGGAGGTGAAGGATGGGCAGCACCAGGAGTGAGACAGTTCCTTGTCACACCTCTCTACAGCTCTGCTTTCCCTCCCACAGGATATTTGTGCTGGGCATTGGATTTTTCACTCTGTGCTTCCTAATGACGTCGCTGGGAGGGCAGTTCTCAGCCAAGCGCCTGGGGGACTCGCCCTTCACCATCCGGACCGAAGGTGAGCCCAGATGTCCTTTCTATCCCTCAGGATGCTCTGTGCTCCCATGTGTGTGATCCAGCTCTGACAGGCACCAGGGATGCAGGGAGGATGGTGCTCAGTTGCCTCTGTTCCCAAGGCTCCCTCCTGACCTGTTTCAGGGATGTCAGGACACTGTTGGGATACTGTTGGTCCTTCTTGCCATGGTGTGGACACTTTGCAGCCGTGTGGCTAAAACCTGTCTGTGTTCACATCCAGAGGTGTTCACAGTGGGGATGTGTATGTGTTGGAGTGTGGATGCTGACCCTGGCTTGCGGCAGAGGGATGGAGAAACATCAGTGACTGGGGCTGATGGCATTAGACCTTCAGCTGGAGGTGGTGTGGGTTGCAGCTGCACCAGGGCTGATGTGCTGAGGATGTGGCTTGGGTGCTTGGAGGGCTTTGGACAGTTTTGGGCAGTGTTGTGGGGCAGTTTTGGTCTGCAGGGAGTAGGAATTGTCCCTTGGGGTGGGAAAATAAGAGGCATTTATGGTTTCATGGAGGTACTGAGATGTAGAAGATGAATATTCTGATTTTTAGCAAGCTTTCTGGCTTGGTCAGCCCACCATGGTCTCTTCCTCCACACCAAAGGTGTGGATGGATTTGAGCTCCCCAGCTCACCTGGAATGGGATTTTGGATCAATTTCCTTGTGATGCTTGAAGTGCTAGTTACTTTCCTGCAGAAGAAGAGGACTAACATGCTGGTTTCCAGAAGTGGAGTGGTGCTTGTAAACTGCTCAGTTGATTTCCGGAGAGATGGATGTGCAGTTGCTGTTGTTTTCTCCCCCATGGATGGAGCACATGGCAGCTGGCATTGCTCCCCCTGCACTCCCCTAACTATCCCCATCACCAGCTCCATTAAGCCCCTTCTCCAAGGGACTGGTGCTTGCCTGGCTGACCTCAGGATTAGTGTTTTACCGTGGTCAGGGAACGTGCCCTGCAAGGTGCTGTGTTAATGTCCCTGTCCCCACGCCAGGCACAGCTCCTGGGATGGCTGACGGGTGAAGCCTGGTCATAGGGGAGTTCTTCCTTCTTAGGATGAGAAGCAGTTCATGAGGAGGAGGGGCAGAGAAAGCCCTTGGACCACCACTTTCTCCAAACTTGGCTTTTGAAGACTTGGGTCCTGGAAAGATTTCTAAGCTCAGAATGAAAAGTGATGCTCATTGCAGCTTCCCTTTGTCCCAGGAGAGCCCTAGTGCTCCCATAGAGGTTGCAGACAGCTGCAGGAAGGGCACATGGATTCTGCTTAACTGTGGGAGCAGCCTGAGCTGCAGGATGGCACAGGTTGTGCTGCAAACAGCAGCAAAGGTTTCCAGAAACCCCTGGTCCCACCCCAGAGGACTCTAAAGTTGCAGCAACAAGATAATTATTCAGCTTCTTTATCCCCTTTCTGGATGCTTTGGAGTGGAATAACTTTTCCCATCCTTATTCTTGTCTTCAATTTAACCCACATTTTACTCCACTCATTCCCATCCTTACACGTCTCTTGTTTACTGGGCACAATATTAGCACAGTCCTGGAGCTGGATCCAAAGAAACCTCCCTTTTCAGGCTCTCACACCTCTGAGTCCTCACTGATTACTGCTTTTGTGATTAAATCAAGGAATGTAAGCGGGTGTGAGGTGTGAAAACCTTCTCGCATCTGATATCTCAGCTCTCTCCCAGCCCCCTTGGCTCTGCTAAGGGGTGTGCTTTGTTGGGAAGCACAGAAATTCAATGTGAAACCATTTTCTTCCCTTATTTAATGGATTTGCCAAGCAAGGAAGTGCTTCCAGATGAATTGCTGCCAATTTGGCTGTAGCTGCAATTCTTATTGGGGAAGATTTGGTTCATTCATGGTCTTGCACACTGTTTTGAAACGGGAAGCATCCTCTCTCCTGGCTGTGAGATGCTGTTCTGCAAGGTTGTATTCTTTGTCCCCAGGACTAACCTGAGAAGCTTTTTTCTAGCTCTGTAACACCAGGCTCAGGCTGTTGGGGATCAGCCTTCCTTGTCATACTGGTACACAGGGACAATGCCCACTGGGAAATAGGGAGTCAAAGCCTCTGGGAAGCTGGCAAGGTGGAGGAACTCCATCCTTGGAGACAAGCACATGAGGCTGTGGGCAGCTCTGACCCCAGCTCTGCTCTGTGTAGAGCAGGAGGCTGGGAAAGAGACTCAGAGATCCCTTCTGTCTGGGGTGGTGCTGAGCACACGTGGAGGAGCACTGGATACACATCGAAGCCAGAGCAGGTTGATGGGAGCAGGATGGGATGTGCTGCTTATTAGTGCTGTGATGTCTTAATAGGTCTGTGTGGATAACAAACTGGCATTTAATTAACGTGTGCTATGGATCCCAAGGAAAGCCAAGAAATGCTGCTAGTTATTGCTGCTGGTAAGCACAGTGTGGTCTGAAGGTGAGTGCAAAGGAAAGGGTGAATTTTGCCCGGCTGGCCAGCTCTTCATGCAGGTAATGGTGGGAATTGGGCCCCTGCTCACACCAAGGTGGACAGAGTCAGGGCTGTTGGCTTTGGAGGAGTTATTGGGTGTGTGGCCTCGGGCCTGTGTTGAAGGCTGGAGTTTTTCCTGGTGTGAGATGCTCTGAAGTGCAGTGGTGATCCTGCCTGGGGAAGGAGCCTGGTCCCTGCTGCTGCTCTGCGCTCCACATGAGCTCATCGGGGCTTGATTTAATGGGCCCTTTTCAGCATTATTCAGTGAGGAATTCTTCATCACAAGCTGGCAGCCTCTCTCCCCGTGTGCCCTGGCTGTGGGCTGCTTTACCCATGCAGCTGGTGTATTTAGCTGGGTATGCTGTGCCTAGCGAGTGTTGGCTCCGGTGCTCCTTCCTGAGGGCGATCCTGGCTTTTGCAGCTCTTTGCTCTAGTCCTTGCTCCCATGTGTCCTGCCTGGCTCAGCAGTGATGTCTGCATTGTGTTGTGTTGGGGTGGCTGCAAAGAGCTGGGGGCCAAATCCTGCACCCGAATGCTTAAAAACCATTTACATCCAAGGAATACCATTTGTGGACAAGTGGTGTGCTCATGGTTCATGGTCCCATCTAGGCTAGGGATGTTCCTGTTTCTCCCTGGCTGTCCTGACCAGCCCCGCGCTGAACCTTGGATATTGCAGACCAAGGAGAAGCTTATGAGAGTGCCCCACACTTGTCCACACCTGGATTCTGAACTGGGTAAGCAGCCAATCAAAACCAGAATGAAGATAGATACAAAGCAGAAGCCTGAGAGGGAGCAGTGGATAATGTCCAAGTCCCACGTTCTAGGTTTTACTTTTACATGTGAATCCCCTTCTCGGAGGCTCCCTCCAAAAGCTGACTGTGTGTGCCAGAAATCATTGCCCAGATGGGTTCTGTGCTCGGTGATTTGATGCAGCATCAGTTTAACATCTTCACCTGAGCTAAAACACCCCTCCTCAAATGCAGGTTATTTTATCCTAATCACCTGCTGTGAAGTAAACACAAAGGTTCCTTTGTTTTGAAATGGCCACCGAGAGAGTTTGCTCTGCAAACAGAGATGCAGATAAAGAAAGAGAGCAGACAGGTCTGTACATTTTGGGAGCGGAGGCGCTCTGTGAAGGGCTCTCATTGAGTTTTCTGTGCCCTTTTCTCACCTCATCCTTAGCAATTAAAATGCTTGGATTTTGGTCTTTTTCCAAGCATTTTTCACTTTTGTTTCACTGCTGGAGTCAAGCAGGGGCAGGCGCTGAGCTCCCAAACCCCTCCAAATCTTTCATGGTGGTACTTGCAGCATGGCTGGGGAGGGGTTTGGCCGTGGTCCCTCTGCCCACTGCTGTGCCCCGGGCTGGTTTTGGTGGTGATGGGCATCCCGCTGGTAGGGCTTGCTACTGCAGGGGATTAGTGGAGGAAAATAAGTTATTAAGTGTTAAAGCATGGTTAGATGGGGCTGGAATAGTGCGTGCAACTGCAGTAGGTAGTTTAAAACATGGAAAGACTTCTGTTTTGTCCTGATCCTGGAGGGGGGGGTATGAGGTGTTGGAGGAAATTGCTGCAGTTGCAGGGGATGTGTAGGACTGTTCCTGATGTCCCGAAATGGCTGGAGCTGAGCTCTACCCTAGCTGGTTCTTGCAAGAGGGCTCTGATTTCATTTCAGCTGACCTTGGTGGTACTTGGCTACAAGTGCTTTGGGTGTTTCATATAGTTATATAAAGATCTAGAGATACAGATCTGTAGAGATAAAGATATATAGACGTATATAGATATAGATATCGCAGTGCTAGGCCTGTTTGTGCTACAGCAGCAGCTCTCATGCTGAGGTCCTTGACGCTCAATGCCTTTGGGAAGTGGTGGCCTGCTGAGCCCTGGAGCTGTGTATTTACTCTTCCCATAACTGCCTTTTCAACCTGTTTTCAAGTGTTTCCTGTCTGGGTTGCTGCTCAGCTTGAGCACTCAGCACCTGCCTTTTTCCACCCAAGAGCAGCTCCCAGCAGCTGGTTCCTGTTGGTACCCACAGCCTTGTGTTATCTCAACTGCTTTGGAAACAGGGTCAAGTGAGGACAGGGGACCATGAAAGGACAAGGCTGGGGGAGAGCTGATTTCAGAGCCCAAGCTTGGACATGCAGGAGAGTAGGGATGAAGCGCATCCTCTGCCAGGCTGCTCATCTTGTCCTAGGTTGCTGAGAGGTGTTCTGGGGTCTGATCTCCTCAGCACTGCAGGATATGAACCCTGATGGGGTATTAAACGCAGATTTCCTAGTCCTACACCATTGGGATTTTCTGCAGCTGGGCAGTGTTAACTTCTGTGGCCTGGAATCTGTCGGGGGAGCAGCAAGCAGCTTCTGTTGCAGAAGCCTCTGGAATTTGTCCATTTTGCAGGGTAAGGAAAACAACTTCTGCAAGTGGTGGAGAAAGCCTGCTGGGGCAGTGTCATGGGTTCAGCAGCAGCAGTCATTTTTCTTTAAGCAGTAGCTGGTGTAGTATTGTGTTATGGATTTTTAGT
>JASSUY010019876.1:0-18902 GCA_032466535.1 Forpus xanthops
AATAGGAAAACCACTTCCATTCCTGTCTGCAAAAGTTCACTAGGCTATTTCAATTCAGTTGCCCACTGGAACTGGAACAAGACACTTGTTTTGGCATTTACTAAAATGTATCTTAAGTAAAAAATATGTCAGTATGCTAACCCAGAAGCTGCTTAGGTTCCTTGACGCCTTATGTGCACTTTTGAACCTCGCCAATCTGTATGCTCTAAGTGCTTGCACATCCCCATTCCAAATCGTCAATATTTAAGCACACAGGTAGCTTCATTCAATTTCAGGAGGGTGTTTATGTGGTTAGAACAGGCAGACATTAATGTGTTTTGCAGAATTGGTATCTATATTTTCATTATTATATATACATACTGATTTTTTTTTTTTAAGTAGTAGTCAAGAAAGTCAGTTATCTACAGCAATAACAGCGTAAATATATCCTTTTCAAGTCTTGCATTGCTATTGAATGCTACTGCTGCTTTTTTCTCATAATTGGCTGTAGAGCTGGATTGGTTCAGATATAGATGTCTGAAATGAGCTGTGAAGAACTCCACTTTTATGCCTGTTCCTGACTCAACAATGGACAAACCAGTTCGTTTTTCTTAGAGGAATTGAAATAATTTTGGTTACAGGGTTTTTACACAGCAATTTGCCATGCTGATCAATGCAACGCAATCACTGTGGGATAAATTCCTGAGCTGCTTCTGTTACTGTACACACCTCAGCAGACAGCACTGGAACTGTTAGTTCTCTGTGTTGGTGGGATGCAAGAAGGGTGCATGCAGAAGAAGCTAGGAGGGATTAGTACTTTTCTGACCTGAAGACTTCAATTTTACCCAACTTTGTTTTGGAAACAGAATAGTAATTTTCTTTTTTTTTTTTTTTAATAGTCAACAACTGTTTACTCATTATGCAGTGGCTTTATATTTTATCACAGCTTGCAGTCATCTAATATCTCTCAAAGCCATTTTATGACCAGGAGCATTCGAATATTCCTGGTGCAAATGTATTTACAAAGATAAAAGGAATAACTAACAGAAACTTAAACCCAGAAATTTTGCTTATATCCTATACATTTGATATTAGAAAACAGGCTAAAAGAATTCAACAATTATATATCTGAAATGAGCAGCTATGTTATAAATTGTAATGTGATATCTTCAAGAGAGACTTTTTTAAAGCTAAATTCAGAGTAAAGGTGCCAGATTCAGTATTTTTATTTTCAGAATCTTGAAGTCCAGTGAGGTACAGAAAGCACTAAGAGGATTACACTCAGAGAGAAAAGGCTCAGACACATGTTCTGAATATATATACTTTAAAAATGTCTTCAGGCTTAGGTATTAGAGCTGAGCCCTCTGGCTGTTACTTTCAGTCTTTTATTGCCAAGTAAAACCTTTCCAGCGGAGGAGAATTCAGGATGTATAATCCTTGTGCATAAGCCTGAGATTGTAGCTAACCTTGACAATTACAGCCTGTTGTTCTTTTATCACTGAGAATCATCCATAAACTAGAGAGCTGGGATAGACAACCGTCATCTGATGCAATCTGTCAGCATTTTATCACATGTTTTGTTTTTTCTGAAGGGGCTAGGAGAGATTGTTGGGTTTTTGGACGAGTAAGTATTGCCCTTGTAGAGTTCAGTAGTCTTATTTCTGCTAAGAGTTTTAGAAGAGTTACTACGTACCCTTCTGTGTTCTTGGTCTTTCGCAGAACAATTTAAATTTCTCTGTAAAGGCTACTAATTTCATTCATAGCAATTTTAAATGGTTTATGGATAATTCAAGACTGACTAACTATTACACTATTGTATGTTATGTCTAACCATTCAGCCAAGGTATTTTTACAAGAAGAAAGAGTAATACATGAAACGAGACCTATTTATGGATTAATCACCATAGAGCTCTAGCCCTTTGCTATGAATACTTTGTCAAACTATAACTATTAGGATCAATTTAAAAATAAGAGGAAAAAGCCTTGTATTTCACCTGCAGTATTGTTTTGACTACAGTGATATTCTTTACTGATGGTTCCACCCCCCTCCACCCCAGTATGTTTTTAACATTACAAGGTTTCACTTAGGTAAAATGAGTGAACAAACCCTTGTTCATTTAATATTTTTGTTGTGGCTGTTGTTCTGTATGATTTTATTAAATGCACTGTACCCTTATCTGCATTTCAAAGTCCTATAGTTTTATTAAAGGAGAATTTGGTGTTTTTCTTATGCTTAGAGAAAACTCAAAATGTAATGAAAGCACCCTGTCTGTAATGTGTGATGTAATAGTTTTGGGTGGCACAATAAAACTTCTCTTGCTCTTTGCAAACTTCACAAACTTTTTCAATTTTGTTTGCAACTTTGACTAGCTCAGTTAATTCCCATGTGACTGACTCTTATGGGCTGGTAGCCTTGAAAAAAAATGCAAAAGAAATTGAAAGCTTTAAGTCCTTCAGAAGAAAGTTTAGTGTAATTTCTACAGATGTGATTTCTTCTGGTTATGCATTTTTAAACATTTCAAGTGGGATAGAGGAGCATAATGTTGACTTCATGTGCTATCACAATCATGATGCCTCTCTGTATTCCTGGGAATTGGCCCATGATCAACCACTAAATTAAATATCAAAAGGTTAAAGCCTTTAACCTAAAATTAATTAACTATGCTTCACAGAACAGTTAAGATATTTGAAGTCATTCAAATTTCATGAAAATAAATTGGATCATAGAAAGAGTATAGAATAAGGTAGTTTATTTAATTTTGCCAGTGTAATGATTGTGGAAGTAGCCATGAGGACAAAAATTATCTTAGAATACTTCTACTGTAAACAAGCTTCCCATTTGTATTTTTGCAAGGAAATATGTTATTATATATATAATATATTATATGCATTACATATATTATATACAATTATAATATTGCAAGGAAATCTGAGCCAGTATGTGTAGGGCAGGGACAGGGGAAGTTAGCTTTTGTGTTTGGTTTTGGTCTTTTTCCTCGAGACTCTGATCAAGTGGCAAAGGAAAGCTTTACTGTGCTTGGAAGGAATTATGGTGTCTAAGCCTTGTGGTCATGGAAGCATAAGCTGATGACAGAGTAGTCATAAGAAGAGTAAAGACACAACTGAAAACTTTAATCTTGCCTTGAAAAAGGCATGGTTGAAAATAATACTAGAATTTAATGCAACTAATTGTCTTTATGAATACCCTGTAAATACCGTAAGGAGTAGAAAGATAACTGAACAACAATCTGATTGATATTGTTACCACTGATCTGCTTTTAAACTGTTCACTTAAAATATCTTTCTAGCTCTTCAGATGTGCTGGCAAATTCCATAGGTCAGTAAGTCTGCCTAGAGAAAGATGTCAGTGCAAATTTCACTCGATTCTAGGCTTTTAATTCAACCTATCTCTTATTCTAAATCAGGATTTGATTATTAGATTACTATTTTTTCCCTCTGATTCAGCTCTGTTTCTCTCATTTAATTGGAAAACAGAATATAGGTTAGATTTTTTTTTTTTTTTTTACATTTTCACTTTATTTAGTAGCACTTTCTCTCATTTCCTAACGACCAGAGACGTGTTTTGCAACTCCAGTAACTTATTTTCTTATGAGAAGTAATTATTCTCTGTATAGTTTTAATAATTTTTATAGTACAAGTATCAGCTAGTTAGAAGTTCATAGTATTTATTGCTATGAAGGTCATTAAAGTTTTAGAAAATACAGTAGAGGCTATGTAGTTAATACCTGGACTTCACTTAATTACATTTGTCTTAATTTTTTACTCGACCTTTTTACCTCTACAAGAGGCTGGAGAGAGTGCAAAGAGGCTGTGCAAAGTGAACTTAGCCTCTGAAGTAGGGGAACTTTGGAGATACCTAGTGCCAACCTTCTCATACCTATCAAGGATGTTACTAGTAAGATGAATCCAGACTCTCGTAGGTCCATGGTGGGAAAAGGCAAAACAAAGCTCATAAATTGAAAGGGGAGGTTTCATGATATAAGATGAAAAATATTACCTTTAAGGATGATTGAGCACCAGAACAGTATGCCAAAGAAGTTATGGAATCTCTGTTCTTGGAGGTTTTCAAGATCTGAAAGAACAAAGCACTGAACAGCTAGGTTTATGCTCAGTGTTGACCCAGCTCCGAACAGAATTTTGGAGTAGAAGAACTCCTAAGGTCCCTTGCAATCTGATTCTCTGACCATTTTTTTTTTTTTTTTTTATTATTTTTTTTATGCCCTTCTCCTTTGCCAGTGAAGCCTCATAAAAGCATGGTCTTAGCGAAACATTTTCTAGAAACATTGAAGCTGATCCTGCCTTTCACTGGGCTTCCTGCTTTGCAACAATGCATATGGAGTCAATCAGCTCCTTGTGATGTACCTTCAACTGAGCTGCTGTCATGGCCAACAATTATCCCCGGTTTTCTGTTTTTCTAACTGGCAGCAGATGGCGCATAGTCAAATGAGAGTTCAAATTCTGGAGAAGGGTCGAGACAGGGTCTTTGATACCAAGTTACTGGTTATTTCTTGGCAGGGATCATGTTGGAGACTATGGAAACTGGGTAGGAGGGTGGGGAAGGCTGACTACTACAGCTGCTGCCCTATTCTTGACTCACCCTCGCTGCATATGGTTGAATTTGATGCCATTAATTGCAATTACTAAGAATCCTAAAATATTTCCAGAAGAAAATGAGGAAACTGTCTTTTGTCACTCTATTGTACACTTTATTTGAAAGTAAATGTATTTAACCTTTAAGGAAGTTTAGGAAAGTCTTGGAATGTGTATTTTTTGAAGATCAGTGCAGCTTGGATTAAATAAGAGTATATTTAAAAATATTTCTGCATGAAAACCAGGTGATATGCCAATATAAAATTAAAATGGACTTGTGATATGTTGTGTGGTTTTTTCTTTCTCAAGTGTACATACCAGATATTATTAAAGAAATCATTAAAGCCTTGCATAGCCCACAGTCACATGCCAAAGGCCTATTATGGATCTTCTGAATACTAATTGCTTCCACCACATTATCTTTGTTGTGAAGCTTCACCTCTTGATGAATGTAACCAGTCAACGAATGCCAAATCAGTCCTATCAAGTTCAAGTCAAAGGTCTGGCAACAACAGAGCCTTTCCGCACTCATCAAGTACGTTAACATATTGCCAATTTTATTGCTAAATATAAACTACTTGTACTGCATGGATGTATCTGAAAGGAGATGGTGATACTATAAGTAGCACATCATTCAGTCAGCAGGAGTATTTAACCTATTAGCTGGTTTAGCCTGGGATACTGTTACGCTATTATTTGGAGCTTTGGTTTCTGTCAAGAATTACAGGAAAAATTATACAAATATCTCATTCTGGGGATTAAAACACTTTGTTTTGTGTTCAAGTAATTTATAGAGTTTAGTTGAAATCCAACTTGATTCTACAACTTTTGTTGTCCCTATCATATCTGAGTAAGTTCCAATGGTCTCTGTGTAGTGGCAATACTAACTGTGATTTAATAACCTTTTTGAGTTATGAAAAGCAACCCATATATGAAGCATAGAACTGGAAGCCAAGACTGAACACAGGACCTCTGGGATTTAGGTGAAGTAAACACAGGGCAAAAATGCCTGAAACTAGCTTTTTTTTATGATTTCCAATGTTTTCTGTGGCAGTCAAGCCACCAGTTCAGAAAAAAACTTCTCATAGTGTGTTCACTTTTGGCCTTAGATAGCAGGAGATGCAACACCTGTGAAATTTCAGGTACAACACCTTATCAGAACTTGCAAAACTTTCAGTCCATGCTTTGGGTGTTGAAGGAACATTTCTTTTCACGCTTCATTGAACAAAAGTTTTGTTGATGTTCTACAGTGCACTGGTAAACTTCAATTTTCATTTGTTAATCTTCTGCTCTTCTGTAGTGTAACATTGTCTGAAACATTTCCAGGTATTAAGCTATCTTCATACAGCAGTGTTTTCTTAGAAAGGATAACCCATCTTTGCAAACTAGTATTTTTGTAATGTTCACCCTTAATCAGTGGTTCAGAATGATTATTTGTGAGTTTGCAGAAAGATGTGCAAGCGGAAAGTGTTCATAGAAATACAGTATTCCCAGTCTAGAACAGCTGTTAGCGATATTTTCTACTGTAACTTTTTAAAGGCACAGATTTGCAGTGATGACAGTCATTGTAACTGACCGTTGTTAGAGAACAATTCTCTCCATTCCCAACATTTTCTTACCCTGTAGGTAGTGCAGTAAAACATTGAAAAAAAAAAAAAAAAATCTTTAATCATATATTCTTAATATAGCCGCTGCTATGGTAAAATGGATGTTAATGAAAAATATTTTTGAGCCATTGATTGCTAGCAAAGCTTTAAACGGTCCACTTCTGTAGTAAATGTGGTTCAAACTGGGCTTTTGCTACGTTTAACCCGCATTGTTTCAGGCTTGGAGTCAAACTTTGTACTAGCTCAAAGACTGTAGATTTGTTGCAATCTTTGCAGTTCACTGAACTTTTCTGTGCATACAAATTTCAAGTAAACTCTGTAGTTATAACAACTGACACGTTATGGACCCTAAATTGTTGCACTGTGAAATATGCACAGAAAAAGGACAAACGAAGATATCAAGGGTCTGTTCCATTTTGCACTGAACTGTAAAATGCCACCCTTGTTGTACAGAAGATCACTGGTTCTGAGAAGGGCTCATTGACTGCTAAGTTGTGGATAGTGTTTCACTTTCTGCAACTGTTAATATCCTGGGTTATCCAGGCATAATGACCTCTCTATTTGTGACACATTGTTGAATTTTCTGGTTCTTTTAAATTATTCAACCCCACCCCCCCCCCCCCCTTTTTTTTTCCTTTTCTCCATTCATCGTGCGGCTGGAAGGATGCTGAATTAAGCTGCTGTACAGAGCTGTCTCACTGTTGGTCAGCCAATTATACTTGAAATTGGTGGTGGCCACAGCACATCTGTAGATTGATATAAGTAGAAAACTTTTCCTGTATATTTCAACATCTGCACGAGCTTTTCTGTGTATATGATAATGTAAGCATCTTGGATAATCTTGGAATATCTGCAGTTTTGGTTTTGGTAGTTTTTAATTCTGATATAGTAAACAATCTGTACTATAATAATGCATAGCATTTGATGGCTGACACTTGATATTTAAATTATGCTTGGAATTAAATTATAATTTTATAGCTAGTTGCAAAATTAAAATTGAATCATAATACATATTAAATACTTTAAATGTGTTACATTTTTTAAGAACTTGGCCAGTTCAAAATATGGACTGATAAATGGGTTATGTGTGGTATACAACACTTGATTTCCAGACTTGAATGCTTACTCTGATCTTGTAAGAATCTGGATTCAGTGGAAGGGTACCATCTTATTATGGATTAGGACCTATGCCTATATTTCTTTGTTTCCCACCGAAAGAGTAGTGTTTAAACTGTTTTTATTAGCATAATCTATTCTGTGTGGCTCAAAGTTTACTCTGACCCTACAGTGAATAAGTTGCGTTTTGGTTGGGCTGTTTTAGGTGCCTCCAGCCTGGAATATGTCAGGTGCATAAATATTTTGCCTATCTTCAACATTACTCTTTTTTTTATACTATGCTTTATATGACTCTTTCCCTCCTAATATCTGTGAATCCTGCAAAATTTACTGGCTTACAGAAGAAAACCATGCTAATTTCAGAGGACTTTGAAACCCAAGCCCTGTATAGTGAATAACATGGTGAATCTAAAATTCAGTATCAAAGCCTTTTCCCCTAGCATCAAGCGATATTTTTGCTCAGTCAATGAAGTGTTCTAAAATTCTCTGTTGGTAACCTGAAATCTTGATGTTGTGATGAGATTATACTGTTAAAAAAACCAACAGTGTTTTAGGTTTAGATATTGATGATAATCTTCTGTATCCTTCTAAAGTCTTAAAATAATCCACTTACTGTCTTTCTATGTGCCTTCTGTAAAAGCATCTGCAAAAATATAAGGTTTGCTATAACCAGGCTTAGGCCACTGCAGAAGAATCAAGGGGAAAGTTTTCTTAATAGATTATACCTACTACCTTGTTCAACATGAGAGACCATTTACTAAGACGGGCTTGTTCCCACTGGCGTAGCTCTGAGGGTCACTGTGCTTTTTATGTCTGGACCTTACAGAAAAGAAATGACTGCATAGGATAGGATGAATGTTTTACTAGACCATTGGGCACACTGATTTTTATTTTCATGGATATGTAGATCAAATTGAAATAACCTGAAGGGGTTGATGTGATACCCTGGGACTGTTAGAAATGTCAAGATTTGTAGTAAGTCTGTATATTTCTTCTTCTTGGTACTCCCTGTAGAAAAATAGCATGGGGTGTCATTGACATCTGTCACTTGCTGACACTTAGAAAAATAACCCCTACCTCTGTGAGACATTCCCAAGACATGTCCCAGATGAATAAGATTGTGTACTGAACCTAGTTTTGATTTATTTACATTTTAAAGCAAGTGTTATGCATGATTCTGGCTTGCTGATATATCCTTAAGCAACTGTCTGTATATTGACATGTGAAGAATTCTTTCTTGCCTGATGTAGGATGCTACTTCAGAAATGTGTTTTTTGTAAACACCCTGAAACTACAGAGCAGGAGCAGTTTCTATTTCAGGACTTGTTAAAATTACATCTATTGAATCAACAACTGTTCAACTGCCACATTACAAAAAAACTATTTAGACTACCATAAAATATCAAAAATAATGAAGAATTAAGAAATTTGGAAAACTGAAATTAAGAAAAACAAACCAACATGGGTTAAGGCTTACTTGAAATTTGGACTTTTGAATTACCCAGGAATATTATGCTTTCAGTAAATCTCAAAATCATTACATGAACTTTTTTTACTAAGGCTCAAGGTAGCTGTTATATAGGTTAATTAAATCCCAGAGAAAGTAGGAATGTGAACTGTATTTTTAACAGTAAGATCATATAAACATAAATACACACGCACACATATATACACATTTATTTATTTCCACTCCCCTCACACACACAACGTGTGTGCAGTGCCTTTTCTTTTTGAATCTGGTTTTCAATTTCAAAAAACTTTCTCAAACTTGGGTAAAGATTATCTTAATGTAATACCACTTTAACAGTTCTAGGAATACAGATTTAAGTTTTGTGACTATCTGATTGTTCAACTAGTGTAGGGAAGATAATTTAAAGTTTATCTAACGTTGTAGACCTTGCCAGATTGACAGAGAGATTGCAGTTTTTGGTTACAGGAATATAAAATTTTCCTTCCAGTAGGAAGTCAGTACCATATGCTCTTCTCTAGCACCAACCCTGCTTTTTCATCCTTTCATATGGACATTAGATCTTACTATTCACAGAACTCCAACAGCCTGATGAAATGGAGACGGTGTTCCCATTGTTTTATCTGTTATCTGGAATTAGGCTAGAACAATTTAGATCATCAGTACTTAAAAATACGATTGTCAGCTGTACTATATTTTATTTTGCACTGGTTATTATTTATATAAACATACTGCGCTTTGTATATCATGAGGAGAGAGATTTCTAAAGTTTAAGGGAGTTTATAACACTGGCTGTAGGCTGTATTTCTTTATCAGGGAAATATACTGGTAGATAGAAGAACATCTCTGGAAAATGACATCTTTCTCTCTGTTTTCCATCACATTCACTTTATCTGTAGTGTCATGTTACTTTAAGGTGCAGCATATGAAGGCCAACAAAAGCTGACATAAAGGAAAGCAGCATAATACAGTGTAATGATACGTGACACATTCAGACTGAGAAGGAAATTCACTTCCTTGGAATTAATACCTACTACTTACTGTGTTTGCCATTAACATACTCTATGCATACACTCTCCCTTATGCAATTAACATATGGCTTACCTATGTTGGAGATACCAGCTTGTTCTGAAAACACAGTGAAATCATGAAGTGTTTTCTAAGATAAAGATTTATAATTCAGTCTTGATATTGATTTCCTGATTCCTAAATTATTCTTATGCAGAAAATAAATCTTGACATTTTTTCCATTTTCTAGTTGGCAGACTATAATTTAACAATATTTGTATTTGTAATAGGTCAAGTTATGTATTTATATACACATAACCTTATAGCTAACTTAAAAGTGGAAATTTATTAAAAGTATATTTTAAAAGCTTCTGTAAGTCAATTATCAATTCTAGAAAGTAAGCAAGAGAATTTAATAATGCTATTTAACGTGCTCTGATTTTTGAACAAGTAATTCGCAGTAGATTTCAGTGTAAGTGGCATGAACTGAAAACAGAATGTATCCTGGACACAGTGGAACACATTTCAGACTAGAAACAAAACTTTCCAAAGTATTGTATTTGCTTGAGGGTTGACCTAGCTGGGAAATTACTTTTCCTGGGAAAGTCTGAGGCTTTTGTCACATTCTGCACTGGGAGTTTGTTCTGTTTCTTCACTTTCCTGAAGAAAGGTTCCCTAGAATACGTAAGGAAGTTGTCCAGCATAAAGGAAATGCAGGGCTATAGCCCTTGAGCTGAATCAATCAGAGGCAGGGACTCTACTAGCCTCTGTGCTGCCTAGTGTTCTGACACAAGTATGCCACACAGTGAACTAGAGTACAAATATCAGTAATGGCTGTAATTTTACTGTGTTAATTTTAGCTTAAGACAGTTCTCTGCTTGTATTCATTACATGGCTACCAAATGCTTTCTTCTGGCACAGAAGCAGTGGTGGCATGGGGTAAGACAAAAGCAGTGGAAAGTGGGAGGAAAAACAGAATCACTTTTCTTAGCAAGTCTAAGTAATGTGAACATGAAGTACATGTAGAGGAAGAATTTGTTATTTAAAGAAATGGAATATTAGCTCATTATTTTTACAGTCAAATATTAAAAATATATACCAGAAATCTACCTTAGTGTATTACATCCAAATTAAAATACAGAACGATTTATGAAGCAGGAGAGAAAATTTTCGTAACATGTCTATACAAGATGATAAATGGCAGGAGAGTTGGTATTACTGATTGGTAAAAGAATTTGTTTAATTAAGAAATAAAAACATCCTACTGTTTATTTTGTTCTTGCTGTTGAAGGGATTTATTTTAAAGTAAAATCTGAGTGGTTCTAAACTTTAAAATAAACTTTTCATTATAAATATAAAAAGTATTTAATATAAAGGAAGGCTCTGCCCATTTCACCATAAGGACAATGGATTGGCTGCTGCTCGAATTGAAATAGCACCTGAGAAGCAGCCGTATTGCCATTTCACAGGCTGAACCAAAGAAATAAAATGGATCCTGTAACTGTGGCACAAGGTCTGGGTATTATAAGATTAAGTAGCTGAGATGTTAATGTCTCAAATCCAACAGAATGTAATCATTAAGTTGTGAGTGGTTTTTTTGTCATTTATTGGGGGCATTTTGCTCTATAAGCAAGGACCAAGGGTATTAAGAAGAAAAACAAATTTGATTTCATTGATGAATTAAGGCAGTAATATTTTATTTGGTTTCAAAACCATCAGGAAGACTACGTATGTATGTGATGTGTCTTTGTTTCAGAATATACTAGTTTAAATTCTCTTAATATGTTACATGAAAATGCCTACCTAAAAGTCAACTCTACTTAATTAAATATTGCCAAAAATTTTGTTTCTTCCTATTTATAAGAACTTTCATTTTGAGAGATGTTGGTCTTTATTCCTAAACTGATATATAATTTTCAAATGTAATGTTTTTCACTTCAGTGCATACAAGAAGGTCACTATCTAATACTGACTTTAAAAACTTTGTAAAATAGCAAGTTATTTACACACAACAACTTTGGTGACATTGTTTGTGTACATCAACCACTTTTCCCATTGTTCTCAGTGTTTAGACTGTTGTGATTCTGCTGATATAGCCAATGTTTTTCTTCATTATTTCTCTGCCTTTGTCCTTTCCTACAGGCTTACCCTGCGTTTGTCCTGACCTACCTAGAGGTACTAAATAAAAGAGAGGAGGTGACCCAGACAGAAAACTGCATTCACCATGGGGCCTGGTCTACAGCTTATCAGGAGATAGACAGCAGCTCGGTGGAAGAGGTCACAGTATTAAGCCAGAGGCAGGTCAGAGACAGCCTTTTCAAAAACACATTTTGAAGAGAGAAATATCGGTATAGAAGTCAACTTACTTCCTTTAAAAAAATCAAATGAGGTTATTTATTTATATGATATTTTTATGTTAGACAAATAAGTTATATATAGGATTTTAGCAAATAAAAAAGTTTTATATATTTGTGACTCATAACACTTTATGCTTATAGGACATATAGGATAAATTTTTGAAATATCTTAGTTCCATGTGGGAAAAAAAAAGCAATCAGGGAAGGAAGGGAAATGAACAGAAACCACTAGATCTCTAGATTTGTGCTTCTGGATGCATCTTGACATAGCTATCTGTATTTCTGATGTTTCCTGCTAATCAACAGCCTCACTTTAAAAAGTAGACATGCATTATTTTAATTAGTAATATTTGAATTACATGGTTGTACTTCCATCTCTTAGGTTCTGCAAAAAAAAATGTCAGCAACCCCAATCAGAAACAACTTTCAGGACCTTTGGACGCCCATTTAATGCCTGCAGATCCCCTAGGGGAGACTACACAGCTGACAGTGGCACTGGTGAGGAAACTAGAAGCGAAACATCCTAAGGCCTCAGCTCAAAGGTAAGCCACTGACAGAACTGATATTTATTGTTCAATGACATTAGATGTTTTCCTTCAGTTTCATGTAAGATTGATTTCCTGGATATTATTGAAATATCTCAGAAACCCTCTGGCTGATAAGCAAACAGGGATTTTGACCAAAATTAATGAAAAAGGGTGACATTTATGTGCCCTTTCTTTATTATTTTGAAGATTGATGTGGATGATGTTTGGTAGTAATTGCAAATTTACTTCTTATCTACAAACCTTGCATCATGCAAATTGCATAAAGAAACTGGACTTGTACCAACATTGTGGCACATTTTGTGCTACGAGACTGAAGCTTAAATGGTGAAGGTTTTGCTAAAAACCTGAAGCTCATGCTGAGCCAAAATACTAAGTGATGTAGTCACTTTCAAAATGGGACTATTTTAATTTTTAAATAGTAGTGTTCTTAGTTGCTTCTACTTACATCAGGCAGAAGACTTTGCCTTTCTTTAGGCTAGTTATTTTTGAGCTTTTGGGTATTCTTAGAGTAGCAGTTGCTTTAAAATGGACCTCTCATTCAGATGAAAGGCTACCTGACATCACTTCAAATGAGAATTGAACTTGGTAATGTTGCTGTTACTATTAGCAGTAAGTCAGTAACAGCAATTTACAGGTGACTGCAAACAACAAACAAAATCAGTTAATCTAAGTTGTTGTAAATCTTCCCTTGGAAGTATCATCCATAGAGAACCCATAATTTTGCTCTTCTGGTCCTCCTTCAAGGACTAGCATTTCTGATGTTTCATTTATTATATTGTCTTACAAATATTTAGGTTTTGAGTATCTAAAATATTTCCTAAATGTGCTTGAAGACTATGACATGGCCAAGGTAATGGCCATCACTAGTTTTTGGGGAATAGGTAGAAGTCGGTTACCTGTGTTTTGAGTAACTTTGATTTTTGATAAATCAAATAACTTCAAAGCTTTTTTAAATGATTTAACTACTAGTAAATACTTTATTTAGTTTGTGTGTTTTGTTTATGTTGTATTGCAGCATACACTTAAGTAGCAAAATTAATGTTGATTGTATCACCTCTTTCAAAAGATGTCTTCCGCAATGTAAGGTGAAGGTTTATATGCAAGATAATTTTTTTCCACAGTGCTTTGGCATGAATTGTTATGCTCTAAAGATGCAATGTGATGTCAGGATCACTACATAGTTTTTCACTTCATTTAAGTAGAATGGAATAAGTGAAATATCTTCAAATAGATTTCCATGCTTTTAGCCTCAGATAGCAGCTTATAAAGCTTAAAAAAAAAATCTCTTCTTGCAGAGACTTTTGATTTAGAAAGCAATCTGTAGACAAGATAGCCTTTAAGCAGTGAATGCTTGACTTTCCATGTCTTTATGTATCTCTTCCCATTAAAAGTGGGAAACATTTTCCTGAACTAGAACCAAATATAGAAAAAAATACATTTTAATATGAAAATTACATTATTTTACTGTCAGAAATATTTGGCGTTAAATAGCCATGGTAACTAATTCAAAGCATCTGCAGTTACCTCTGTTATGGAAGGTACTAAGTGTTTTAAACTCTCTTTTGCTGCAGTTTTTCACTAGACTGTGGTAAATACTGATGTTTTCTGTTAAATAGCTGCCACTTTCCACTTTGTAGATTGTGGAATGCTTTCAGTGCCTGAAAGGTGATGCATGAAATAGGAGAAAGGGCTTTACTTATTCTGTGTGATTTGAAAAGCTGTTCAATTTCTATGTAGCAATAAATAAAATTTTCTTGACTTAAAAAAAAAGGCCAACAAAAACAAGAAGAAAAACTGTCATAAGAGCAAATGAGGTGTAAAGTCTCTGTTCAAAGGAAGCTATATCTCAGCATCCTACAATTTTGTTTCAGGAGTTGGTCCAGTTTTGTGGGTCAATAAAGTGGAGGAGTGATGTGTCACTGCAGCATGCAGTCAGCCCCATGTTGAATGAAAACCTTATTTTAGAGCATGTTCTGGGAAGACCCTTAAGAAAAGGGCTAGGTTTCAAGTAACGTGGTTAATTAGATTGAAAAGTTGTATGTGATAATTTTCATACGGTTATTCTTTCTTTCCTTATGTATTTTTGCTGATTGAAGTCTGCAGTCAGCCCCTTTCTTACCTGCACGTTGTTTAGCCAGGTGCACTTTATCCATGATACACGATAGTAAAGCCAGTAAGGAAATGAACTTGATGTTTGTGTGTGTATGTCCTATCATAGCAGTCTTGGTAGATCCTTAGTATCTTTGGGTACATCGTATTTGGTGTTGTTGCCAATGCTATTTTCTTTAGTGCATCTCATACTTTTAGAAATTTACATGATGCCTGTAGGATAGGAAGACCTGAGCATCATCTCTGATTTACATGACTGAATGCCTGATTTTCTATGTGAAATGTGGAAAACTTATCCATTCCAGCAAATATCGTTGAGGTAAAATCCTTCCTAAATTACTGGTATTTCCCCAAACGTACCAAAGCCAAATAGTCAGGTAGTTGTTAGATAGGGAGTGTTGAAGTTGCTGAGATGATTTGGCTTTTAAGATATGGATGAATAGAGAAGTGACCTGCATTGACTATAATTTATATAGATCCCTCAATGCATGAGAACTCATGACTTACTTAGGTAATGAATGGCCACCAATATTCTTTCCATCCTTACTGTCATCCTCACTGTTCGTGTATGGGAAACAGCAAATCCATTACCTCCTTTGACTCAGAGATTTTTTTTTGAGTGGAAACTTGTAGAAAGAAATTAAATAGCATTATCCGCGCCTAGGCCAAGATAGAATAATGTTTGGGTGGTACCTTATGGAAATGTAGTCCCTGTAATGTCTGACAGCATTTTAAATTACTTCTCTCATTCTCGTGATCTTATGTATTGGACCCAACTAGGAAATTAAGAAAATGCTCTTGCATCATCAGCTGTGACAGACGTGTACTGTCCTAGAAGTACTTTCACTTTGTGAATTGTCCCTTTAAGAGGCACTAGTTGCTTTTGTAAAATGGATCTCCTGTTTTAGTGAAGTTTGGGTTTCAGGCTTTATTGGATCACTTTGCTTCCATAAGTAAGCTTAATTTCAGAAGTTTCTGACTACTTTGTCTCTAATCTAGATATGCGTTTAAGTATGCTCCAAGTTAAGTACATACTAGGTGCAAACATTCTTGGATCTGAGGCAGAAAGCTTATGAACTTGTCATATTTAATACTGAGACACATCTGGGACAGTTGGGTTGATTTTAATTTTTCTGAATCACTCAGACAAATTCAGTTATTACATTTTTTTTTATTAGACCTACTAGTGTAGGAAAAATGACTAAGGTATACCCCTAAGGAGAAGAAAATGCTTTCCCATTTCCATCAGTGACACAGCTGTGAATTTGTACAATTGTAACAACTAAGCAAATGCTTGACCTTGTTGTTTTGTACACTGTTCATTCATTTTAAATTCAGGTGGGCAAAACATAGGTAAAACTCATAATCTGTATTGTAGATTGATGATTCCATGTAGACAGATGTGAATTATTTTTTTTTAATAAAATCTCCTCTGAATTATTTTAAAAATCTAGTTTATACATGTTCCACTAGAAATGTGCATTAGTCTGTATTTTCTGCATATGAAAATCTGTATTAGTTTTAAATATTCCCTCAAATCTCTATTTGTAAAAGTTCCTCTACAAGAAAAACTTCTTCTCACTAAGTTGCAATAATTTTCTGTGATGTATCTGCCATGTAAGTGTTTTCAATGTTAAACCTTTGCATTAGTGACAAATTAGCTTTCATTAACTGCTTTCATCACATTTTGACAAAATTATTCCAATAGTTGTATCTGCTACAGATACAAATCCAGTTCTCCACTCATCACAGAGAGGAAATGTTACCTAGCTATTGAAAATGAAATGAAAATATAATAAATGTTTCATTCCCATTTGCATAAAACATAAAACCCAAAGATATTTGTTCATGTTAGTACATCAGTTTGAGCAGCTTACCTTTATTTAGATGGAGTAAGAACTGGGGGGATGAAGGGATGTGGGTAAGACTGTAGCAGCCGACAAAGCATGGTGACCCAGCTTGTCACCCAGTGACCTGTGAGAAGGAAATAATGAACTGTGAGTAGCTGTCATCTTAACTGCTTCTGACAGTTTGGCTATGGGCACATCTGTGTTAGTTGCATGGAAAGGCCTTTGTTGTTTTCCCACTAGTGACTTTGCAGACCGCTGTGGGGTTTGCTGGCTGCCCTACTCTTACACTTCCCCTCCTTTTTTAGTAGTAAGAGCAGCTGCCACTGATAGAGCTGACATTTCTTTTAATGATTTACTTGGCATTTATACAATTTAAAGCAAGATATTAAATTGAATTAGAACTTCTGGTTACTATAAATGAAAATATTCTCTATATTCTTGTAAGATCTATTGTAAACACGCCTGTAATTATTCTTTCTTATCTACATAACTTGCAGCAGTGTTTAATGCCCATCAATGCCCTTCATTCTTTTTATCTTGTCATACTTAACTATTTTGAGTGAATTGAGTCTACTGGTACTAACACTCTAAACCAGTGCACGATGAAACTTGGCAACTTTACATGGCTTTTATGATATATTACTAAGCAAAATACCAACACCCCAACACACACACTACCACCACCCCCCCACCCCTCCACCACCCACCATCCCCTTATTTAGTACTATAGTGAGCAGCTGCTTGCTTTTCCAAACTGATTGAAGTATGCATGACTTTTCTGGTACAGGAGTGCTAAACCTTGGATAACTTTGCTCACACTAGTAATTTTCAGCTAGGAGAATGGTAAATAGAAGCATGCCTGCTCTCATAATAGAGCTCTTAGCTGATTTGTGAAAGATGATTGTTAAGGAAAACTTGAGTTCCTGACCTTTGAAAAATTGCTAACTAAATAACTTAGGAAGTGCAGAGCTATTTGTTTTAACAAACTGCAAAAATTTTACATGGTTGATATACCTTGTTGCTTTTATGTTATAATATACTTGGAGTAGGTTATTACAAATTGGTTTGCAGGAGTTGAATATTAAAAGCTTTACTCACAAGATTGAAAGGGCAGCATGCTGAAGCTGAAATTGTTTTGGTGATGTTTTCCTGCTGTAGGTTTTGACGTCCTTAAATTTATCTTCTCATATATATGCATTTTTACTCATTCTATTTAGCTGTTTCACATTCAAAGTTGAAGCTGTACACTGCTCCTAATTGTGTGGTGATGGAACCATTAGATACACAAAAATGGGTCCCATCACTATATTTTTGTTACATCATTACTGCAATCTTCTGTCCTTACTTAAAAGGTAGCACAAAGACATGTTGTGGAGAGCAGATCATTTGCAAATACAGCATGATTTTCACTGTGTGATGTGTAGCTCAGGGAAGTGTTGTAGGTGACTTATTAATCCATGTTACATGTGTCTGAAATAAGAAACAAAAAAAAAAAAAAAAAAAACAACACCCCCAAACCCAACCACCCAACCAAACCCAAAATCCAATTGTAAATCACAAATAAACCCCAGTGACTCCCCCCCCCCCCCGCCCCCCAAAATACCAACCAAACAACACAAACCACCCAAACCCAACACTTTCTGAATGCCACAACTGCTGTGCTAATCACACTGAGATACTGCTTTCCTGAGGATGTAGAAAATGGTGTGTTATCTGAGAAGATATGCAATCTCTCTTTGTACACATCAAGTGTGCTGAGAGGATGTGATCTACCTGGTTTCATTCAGCAGCAACTAGTGGAGTCAGGGTGCTCTGGAAGGATGCTCCATTTCCCTGTCTGGTACCTACTAGATTAGTTCATTTTGGCTGTTAACAATTCTCTCAGAATCATAGAATAATAGAATAGTTAGGGTTGGAAAGGAACTTAAAATCATCTAGTTCCAACCCCCCTGCCAGAGCAGGGACACCTCCCACTAAACCATGCCACCCAAGACTATGTCCAACCAGGCCTTGAAGGCTGCCAACGATAGAGCATTCACAGCTTCCCTGGGCAACTCATTCCAGTGCCTCACCACCCTTACACTAAATATTTTCTTCCTCAGATCCAATCTAAATTTCCCCTGTTTAAGTTTGAACCCGTTACCCCTTGTCCTGTCACTACAGGCCCTCATGAGGAGTCCCTCCCCAGCATCCCTATAGGCTCCCTTCAGATACTGGAAGGCTGCTATGAGGTCTCCATGCAGCCTTCT
>JASSUY010019880.1:0-14076 GCA_032466535.1 Forpus xanthops
TGGGTTGCCCAGGGAAGTTGTGAATGCTCCATCACTGGCGGTGTTCAAGGCCAGGTTGGACATAGCCTTGGGTGGCACGGTTTAGTGTGAGGTGTCCCTGCCCCTGGCAGGGTGGTTGGAACTAGATGATCTTAAGGTCCTTTCCAACCCTAATTATTCTATGATTCTATGAAATTGCCACATTAGATGTGTCTTAGCGTGTAATCCAGTAATAAGTAGGCATCAGGTCCACATGGCATGCATTGTACTGAAAGGCTGAACTCCTGTTGCCTTCAGGTCAACATCAGTTCTGATCGATCTTGTGATTCTGAAGAACATTTCTTTCAAGTAAGCGTAGTGTTTTGTTACAGAAGCTTTAAAAAAAAAAAACTACTTGGAAGTTTGAAATTGTCCTTGTTGATTGTTAGAAAGTGGATGAAACATTCCAGTACTGATCTCTCTGGCTTGCTTAGGGCATTTAACAATCTCAGTTTTCATCTTCATTAACTTTTCTACAGAAACCAAGTCAAAGTGCAAAGGTATACTGTAGATATTCCCCTCACTCTTCTTTATATTTCAGGTTCTTTGAACAGAAAATAGTCTGAATACAGATCAGACATTTAAACTAAAATTTACTTATTTTCCTTCTTTTTTTTTTCCCAGGAGACATGAGAAAATCAAACCAAAACAATCCTAGCTTGCTTTCTTTAGTTTCCCAATTCAAGAATCGATATCTCCAAAATGACGTATTTTGTTAAAAAGTCTATTATGTACACTGGGGAGAGTGGAGGTACCCTTTAGTCTCGGCTGCATGTGTATCCACTTTCTTATCACTATCTGTGTTCTTGATGTATCCCAGCTACAGCCTTGCAGCTGCCTGTGTGCTTAACATCTCTGTACCACCCTGAATTTAATAGATAAATGAGATTAATACGTTTGTGCTGTAGAGAATATATGCATCTGATGTTGTAAAACATTCAAATAATTTGATTAAAAAAAGATAGTTAGAGAGGAAGATGGATATTTCATAGAAGTAATGTTCTAAGGCTGATCTTTTAAAACCACAATTGGAACTAATTATATTGACTTTAGAACAGTATGTGGGCATTCATCATGAAGCCCAGTTCAAATTGAGGAAAGTAAGAAAATTTGCTGGCAAGTGTGATGGATATGGAGAGGCATGGTGGTTTTGGATTGAAATAATTCTGAAAGAACTTCATCTTGCAATGCTAGTAGTGTTGGCATTGGTGTGCTATAGCTGTAATAGCATGCCCAGGAAATTTAATGTAAATTTAGAATGATAGGGTGGCATTAAATAGAAATTAACAATTTGCAAAAGCTCTTTCTGGAGTTTTATCAAAGAAATAGAAGATGCACAGGATAGTAAGGACAATAACACACTTTCAGGAAGATTAGACACATAGAAGTATTAATGTTTTAATTCATGTGGGAATTGTAGATAAGAGATACTGGAGCAAAAGACTTGCTAACAGTTTGAAATCTAAGTATTGTTTTTCTCTCCAAGTATTCAGTACACTCTCTTACCCTTACATAAAAATATTTCAGTTTCATGAAGGTTTGTTAAAGATCTGTGCAAACAGAGGTTTTAAATTGCCAATTAAGAGCATTTTTCTTTCTTCTTGTAAAAATCAAAGTCTGGTGATATCACTGAGCCCAATATTGCATAATTCTATTTTGCAAGGTTTGTATTAAAATTCTTTGGAGTTAATTTTTTTGTTAAATTTAATGGAAATCAGAAATAATCTAATGAGATGTTATTTTTCCTCTTTCTTCAGTCAGTGTTTCTTTGTTACTTCTTGTGTGCTAATGTTTCTGTTCCCTCTCATGGCTTTTTCTTAGTTGACCTTTATTTAAACTGTGTCTTTTTTTGCATGAAGATCAATGAAGATTCACTATAAACTGAAGGAGAAGGAAAAAAAAAAAAAAAAGCCAACCAATAAGAAAAATCATAGAATAGTTATGGTTGGAAGGGGACCTTAAGATCATCTAGTTCCAACATCTCCTGCCATGGGCAGGGACACATCCCACTATATCATGCCACCCAAGGCTCTGTCCAACCTAGCCTTTATTTTGCTTTGTTGTTTTTTTGTTTTTTTTTTTTTGTTTTTTTTTTGTTTGTCTGTTTGTTTGTTTGTTTTTTTCCCTGGAAAAATGCCATAGATACAGAAATACATTTTTTTTTCCCCTGTTTTTCATTATTGTATCACTTGGTGTCACCTCAAGTAGATGCTTTTTCAGTGTATTCCAGCCTTCCAAAAAGAGGTGAATTAACCAAAGTACATTACTTACCACTGTTCTGAGGAAACATCCTGTGATTTGTCAACAACTATTTTGTTTTCAATGGAATTTACTTGTATTCACTGTATTTAGAAAAAAAATATGCAAAAAAGAAATCCAAAATATTTAGTGCATTTGGAATTCAAATTCTCTTATGAATTAAGTCCATTCTTCAAGCTTAAGTTTTAAGATCTCTTTCCACTTTTAAATTTTAAATGCTGATATTGAAATCCTGAAATAATGGAAGCAGCAATGAACGTGAAGCTATGTATGTGATTTAAATTGTAGTCAACATAGTATTATGAAAGTTCTACTTCAGAAACTCACATTTTTTTGTAGGCATGTGTTGTAGATTTTTCACAAACTTTGGGTAGAATTACTTTCTTGAAATCAAGTTAGGGATCCAGTGGGCAGATTCTAACTAAACCAAGTTATACTGTAATGAAAGAACCCACAGTTTTCCCTACACGTTTCAGTAATACATTAGGTAAAATACAGTTTTTACACTGTGCTTGAAAGTTGATACACAGATGAATATTCATTGGCTGAAAAACAAATTTGCATGATGGATAATGTTTGACCTTCTGGAGGTCCAAAACTGATTAATGCAAGACATGCAAAAGTGTAAAGATCTTGAGTTCATAAGAGGAAATGTGACAGAAAGATGAACTAGATTTTTTTTTTTTATGTCATCGCTTCAAACTGTGTTCATATACTAATTTAACTGTGCTTATGAAATCTTGGTTCAGTAATCTAGATAAGACAGACAATTGTCTGGAATATTAAGACTGTTGACATACCAGAGTATGTTTTGGTTTTTTTTTTTTGTTTTTTTTTTTTTTGCTTGTTTGCTTTTTTAATTTCTCATATTAATTCTTAGCCATCCTGCAGTCTTGATCTAGTCATCATAAAAACATTTGTGTGTAATGAAATCATTAACCTGTGCTCTTGACTTGGGAAAAAAGCAGCTGAGTTTAAAGTCAGAACTAAAGTGGGAGTTGGAGATTATGGTTGTGAGGTATTTGTCTGCTCAGTTTCACTAGTCCTTGTAGCTTCTTAATTTCATGAATATAAAAATTAATGCCAAAAAAACTCAGCAGATTTAGGAATTACTAATAAGACTCAATAAACTTCTATTTCCTGTCTGATAAATTTAGTATTTTATTGCTTATATGTGAGCAAAGGCTGCTTGGGATCTGCACGTTTTAACTAGAATCTGTGAAGCAAAATTTCAGCTGTTTAATGACTCAATAATAGTAAAAAGGGATAAAGATTTAATTGTATGTGTGCCTAGGAGAACAACACCAAAAAACACTTTAATTTAAATTTTTGAGGCTTTTCGTTATTTTCAGTCACACACTTTTCAAAGTTATTTTTATCAGTACAGGGGTTAGTTCTACTGTTTTAAATCACTACCCTAATTTGTGAGAAGGAAAACTATTTAGAAAATGGTTTCCCTACTTCAATAACATAGAAATTATTTTCTAGGTCTCTACTGTCAAAAGTTTTTAATTGTGCTTTGGTATTACCCTGGCAGTGTAAGGATGAGGCATGAAAAGAATTATTGATTGAGGCAATACCTTTTATTAGCAACTGGTATAGTTGGTAAAATTCAAACAGTTCTGGCATGCAAACCTTTCATGGCCCTTCTTTAGAGACATATTGTGTTTCTTGGAGAACAATGATATTAAAGGACTTGGCAAGTTATTTTGAAGGACTTTGAAATTTTTCAGTATCAACTCAAAGAGGTTTTGTTCTCTTTTCCTTTGCTGCGGAAGCTCAAAGATAGAAATCATTCAGTTTGCCCTTCTGGGTCATGTTAGACACTTGTGGGAGGAGTGTATCCTTATAGAAATCTGTAAGTTATTGATTTTTTTTTTTTTTTTGCATAGGGAAGCACACTCCAGTCCTTTTCAAAAATCTCTCCTGGAGACATCCTTGTAACAGTTATTCAAATATTTTGTCCTGAGAGCAGCTAGGAGTTGAGTCTTGTTTCAGTTAGTGTGTTCTCTCTAGTGTAAATGACTGCTGTGTTTTTTCTGGACCATCCAGAGAATTAAGTGCCCAGGGTGTGCACACAGGCACAGCTCTAAAATCCAGTTACACAACTAAAGCAAAAGGACAAGAAATT
The DNA here is from genome assembly GCA_032466535.1 of Forpus xanthops. Classification (NCBI taxonomy): domain Eukaryota; kingdom Metazoa; phylum Chordata; class Aves; order Psittaciformes; family Psittacidae; genus Forpus; species Forpus xanthops. Next base: position 4,409 of record JASSUY010019880.1, read on the forward strand.
CATCCTTTCTCTCATAACTTGAATTCCATAGCTCGTGCCCCAATCAGAAAATTATTTTTGTCATTCAAAGTTAAAAAACAAGCATAGCTGCAAAAGCGGTTGCTGCTTAAGTATATGAATATGCTTCTGTGATAAAAGAAGGTAGGTGAGATTGTTTTCTCCATATTTCAACATAAGGTTTTAGTATAAGTTATGAAAGTTCTTCGGATTTAAAGGTTATATTGGCTTATCATGATTTGCTTGTACTTTAAAAAGATGCACATTGGTAAGGGAATTTGCAAATCGAGTACTTTCATTCTTAACTTCTGCCATCTGTGATCAAGATGACCTTGGATCCTACCCTTTCCAAATAAAATGCATGATTCTTTTACTGTGATTCCTCTCAGTAAAAAGTGTGACCATAAAGTGGTTCAGCTTTTTTGCTGAATGATAATGTCCTTGAAAAGAGTAGATAGCTTAGTGAAAATCAGTCCTCAGGTTTTATATCTATGTATAACAGGTAAGTACCCAAAGATGAATTTCCGTTTTCTGTGCTTTGGCATTATACTCACAACCACCCTCATGAACTACTGCTTGATTTATGAAAAAGAATAATTACTGTGCTTAAAAGTAAACTTGTAATTTGTTGCTATTTACTTAAGTGTTAGCATTTTCAATTGCATTAAATTACATGTAAATTAATTACTTTACAGTATATAATGTGCCTTTCTGATTTGGGTGACCTCAAGAGACTGCAAACACAATTAATTAATATTCTTTTTTGTTTGGTTTTTATATCCCTTTTCTATTTAGACTTTAACTTTTAAAATTAAAAAAAATGCTTAAAAATATTTCATAGAGTAGTTGGAAAATCTGAGGTATTACTTGCTTCTCAACACCTAGTAGTCCTACAGTACTCTCGGCTCTTGACCATTTGGTGTAAAATGAACTTTTTTTATGACTTGGAGCAGATAAAGACAGATTTTTGTAATCATAGAAGTTAGTGTTGGAATGGACCTTAAGATCATCTAGTTCCACACGCCCTGCTATGGAGCAGGGACATCTGACACCTAAACCATAACTGTTTATCAGCAACTGTTTGGGTTAATAGATAAAAGGCTCCTGATCATATGAAAGCAATTCTCATTCAATTCTGTAGAAAAATAACAGAATTATCAAATCAAATTTGATAGTATTCTTGGAAAATGGAAATACAATGTAAATTTTGATGACGTTGCATTTTAGTAATTTTTTTCATGAAAAGGATAGCGGGTAGCAGAGTGATTAGTGAACTTTTTGGATTCTTCAGTTTTTCTTTTAGCAGAATAATTCTGTCATTATGTGTGTAGAGGAATAGGGCTATAGATCGCTGGATTTTATGTAACTGAGATCTGTTACTAGCAATAAACATGCAATGGAATCTGCTTTGCACAGCGTTAATCTCTCATCACTTAGTAGTATGACATGATTTTATCTTGTGCCATTAAGTCATGTATTTGTTGATGTCTGGAGTTTGTGCTGTCTTTTAATTCTGCTTATACAATATCTTAATTTCATGTCAATTTTTGAAAGGTATAGTTTCTTTAGAATTTTTTTTTTTTTTGTTTTTGCTGTGTCTTTATTTTTCAAGCTGGCATGTTTTTTCTGATGCATTCTGGCACATTATCCTCCTGTCTGGTAATAATGGTCCAGCATGTTGTGAGGAGTAGGGATTTTAGAGTTGTGTTTCCCTCCTTAAAATATTCAGATAAACTGCAATTCCATACCTTTGCTGCAAGGTTTAATACAGGGTTCTTCTAGGACCTCAAAAGGATCTGACTGTCATCACGGCCACTGGGGTTTCAAAGCCCTCCTGATTTTATCAGAATGCTCTGTAACTTCTGCCTGCCTCTGACACTGCAAAGCAAGATCTTTTGAAGGCTTATTATAATGAAACTCAGATAAACAGTCAACAGATGATACATATTGTCACTACAGATTGCTCCTCTTCTAAACCACTAATATCCAATATGCTTTTTATAAGACCTTCTGAATTATGCTGAACCAGCATCAAAAGCTACTGGTAACACAACTAGTCTTTCATTATCAAAGTTATTTTAAGAAGTGTATGTTGGGTATTCTATCCTAAATGTCATCCTGAGCTTGTCTTAGAGTGCTTGATATCTCCTTTTTGCAACAGCTCACCTATCATTGTATTTCTAATTCTGCTATGTCTTCAATTATTGGGTACAAAGAGAAATAAAAAATAAAAAATAAATAAAAAAAAAAAAACCACAAAAAAACACAACAAGCCAACTAACAAATGACTTAGAGATGGTGTTGCAGAACGGGTGATCATCTTAGACTAGTGAATAAGGTTGTTTTAGGAAGACCCTTATATTGACTCATGAGGTTCAGAGAGGACCCCCTTGTTTTCCACCTGATCCTCAGAAATTAGAGGGGCTGGGTGCAGCTGGATCTAATGCTAGTTTCAGACTTGGTCAGTGGTTTATATCTGAAGGATTGTGTAGTGCTAGCACATCCTTTCCAAATTCATCCCACATGCCAGTACTGTCACATTACAAGGAGGGGAGGGGTTCAAACCCTTTATGTAGCTGACCAGCCTGCAAGTTTCTCAAGAAAGATGAAACCCAGCATCACTGAGTCAAATCCCTTATTTCAAATATTCAAGTCTTCAGAGACTTACACAAAAAAAAAATTCAGCTTAAGATTTTCATAATATAAAATGCAAGCTTGTGGCAGATAAGTTTCAGAAATTGCTGGTGAAGGGTATTGTCTGCAAAAGCAAGCTTGAAGTGATACACAACAGACTATAATCATTAATAACAGCTGGCATGAGTTAGCCATTTAGTGTGTGTAAGATAAAGTTCTTATCCAACAGTGATCCCTATGGGGAAGACAGGTTCAGCCTGTTGACTGATCCCAGAAATTACAATTGAGTCTTCTCTAACTCCTATTTCATATTTTATTCTTATCCTTACTCTCAGGTGGAACTTGAGTGACTGTAGTCATACAGTATTTTATTATTGATTGGTATAAAATTCTCTCACTTTTCACTTAAAGATGTAGTTTATGAAGCACATACTCAATGAGGAGTGGGGTACCTTGGAAGTGGGTAACTTTGGGATGGAGATGTGCATTAGTATTATAATGAGATTATAATGAACAAGGTTTGCCTAAGAAAAGTGATTTTGCCACAGTTGTTGGCTCAGCAATGGATACCTTCTCTTATATTTCCCATTTGACAGCTGCTATGAGACTTATCAGCTGTATGGTACCATCAATTTCCCAGTCCTGCACAGACTACAACAGAACCTGGCCACAGCATCTCCACTCTGCTCCACCCTCCATCGCTCCTCTGAGATAGGGGTTGTGTTGCCTAGGGAACCATAGTGGATTAGATTCTGTGCATGCCAATCATCCTTAAAGTGGCAACTATATTTTGCCCTTGAAGGATTTCTATAGTACTACAACCTCTGTTAGATCCCAGTTTTCTCTAATTTTCCCACAGGTAATTTTCCCACAGATGCTAATAAAATTACCTTATTCATTGCCTTAGGCAGTTAGTGAAACTTCTTGAAAAGTCTTCAAAAATATTTTGATAATAGTAGTTAAAGAAAAATAAAAATAATCTCATCTCTTAATATTAAAGCATTTGTTATAATAACAGGCATCTTGTGGTGTAAATGATATGTGCAACCCCCAATTGCCAAATCCATGAGAAAATTATCCCATATCTAGATTCAGATGATATTACTGTAGAATTTAAGAGAAGCTGCAATCTGCTTTCTGTACTGGGTTTCATAAAACTGATGTAATTCTGTTAAGGTCATTGTCTTCTATATGACTGCTTAAAAACTGAATTACTTCTTTATGCTATAATAATGGGGTTTGTATCTTCAGACAGAATAACTGCTTCATACATGTTAGCAATTGCACTTTCTCTACATGTAGGTGAGTTAAGAGATGGCTCAAACTGTACCAAAGGGACAATAGGTGAAAATTATTTTTGAATGACTACTGGCTTTTTAATACTTGCTGGAATGCTTACCTAGAATGTCTTAAACTGTTTACATGGGAAGGTCAAACTTTCTTAAAAGTAATTTTATAACATTAAATTTTATAAAAGAGCCTTCAAAGGTATGTAGATTCTTCGTATTAACTTTTTGGAATGCTGTCTTGGATATTTGAGGTTAGCCATAGTATTGCAAGGGGGAAGACGCTCTCTTAAGATCAACTGGCATGATCCGTTTCAGGTTCCTAAAATAGACCAGCAGTTTAAAGCATGGGAAATAAATCTGGGAAATAAACACATGCTAACCCAGTCAGGAATAGTTCAGTCCCAGCAGCAGCAATTTCTATAGATGGATTGCTGTGCTCTGCCTTAACTGATCCTCCTCACTGGCCTTGGAGTGTAGCTCAAAGAGCATGTACCTCGTAAAGCACTTCCTAAAGTATCGGTGTTGCTGATCTGCCCCTTCTCGTCAATCCAGTCCTCTCTGTGTGGCATGGAAAAGAAACATGGTCAGGAGATAATTTCCAGTTTGACCTAAAACTTTATTTAGAGTAAGCTGAAGTGCAGCTGGCTGCAAGCTAAGCCAGTTAATTTATTGCTCCAAGGAAGGTTTTTATTCAACATGTTAATAATTTTTAAGATATGATTTATCTTGATCAATAAAGATTTTTTGAAGAAAAATAGCAAACATGATCTGAACACAACTGAAAATCTTTGTCTTAAAACAGACTTCTGGTTGATTATATTTTAATAGATTACCTTGTAAAAATTAACTGCCTAAAAATTAGTCTGCAAAAAAGTACATTTACTTTTATTGTTCGTGTTTCACAGCTACTGAAGCTCAGCAGCTTCCTCTCTCAGTCAGGGTGCCTCCTTAGCTGCCTCTTTTAAAAAGTACTAGATTCTTCCAATAGAAGAATACAGAGACAATCAAGGCAATGGTGTTGATGTGTTGTGGCAGCATTGCTATGTTGAAATATTTTGGGGTTTTGACTGTAACATTTTGGCGTACACCCTTCTGTTGAAAATGTGGTTTCTGATTATAAAAACAACAGCAAACAAAAGGCTGAACCCAGGTTTTGAAACAGAAAATGTTGCCATACCTATGCAGAAACAGCTGGGAATATTTTAAACTCCATTTACTTCATTTTAACTTGGCCATTTGAAAATATACGGGAGCATAACTGTGCCTGCTGTTGCCTGCTCTTACCTGCACAGGACCTGCACTTACTGCATAACTTTCTTTTTTTTTTATTAGTGAGCAATCCCTAGTGTCCTGAGATATAGAAGCGTTTATGAATGCCACTTAGTGAGAAAACAGACCATAGTCTGCCCTCAGCAGCATCATGCTGTTATTGATTTGGAATAGCTACGCGTAAGATGCATGCTGATCTCATAAGCACAGATGGGTACTAAACATGTAATAGCTACATAGTGTTCAGCTAAGGGTAGGGGTTTACAGAATTTTTCTAAATACAAGAGGAAGTGAATTGGTTTGCACAGGGTTGTTTCAGTTCTGAAAGCTACTTTATAAAAAGTTTAAAGGAAAAAATAGCAAATACTTCAAAGAGAGGACTCTTAAGAATGTATTTTTTTTTTAATTCTGTGTGATTTAGTCAAGTTCCTTCAGGGTTTCTGTAAATATAAAAAAGAAAAAAATAGGGGAGAACTTGAGTCTATTCTGTTCCAAGGCACCAAGTCTCCCTGCTAAGCCATGACTTAAAAGGTAAATAGCAAATGCCGAAGATTAAGTGGTGATATTCACTTGTTTGTATGGTTACTTCTGTGTTTAACTTGGGCTAAGTAATGCCATTCTTAAAGTGTATCATTCTGTGCAAGTGCTTCAGTTCTCCAATATGTGCTTCTTGGGAATCAAGCATGTCAGAAATCAGTGGTTTAAGCATGGTAACATTTTTAGCCAATGGAAACATCTTTTCTAGTCCTTTTTTAACTTCAGACTGCAGGTTTTAAACTTCCTTACCAGAGAAATTAGCTGGGGAGAGGGACGGTTCCTACTGAAAAACTTTCCAACCCTGCTGATCATGTAAGATGCAAGTTAAACATTTAATGCTTGGTTGTTGCAATATCAAAAGCTAATAGTTATGTGGATATAATAATACTGAATTTTATTGCTAAGTGAATTATTTAAATGAATAGCTGAAATCCTGAAGTAAAATTTCTTAAACACAATAAGTTGTCAAGTTTGTTCTTTATAGAAAGCTATTGACATGGAACTATGAAAACCAGAATAATTCTGGGCACACTGCATGCTCAGACAAAAAAAAAACAGTAGCTAGGACTGCATGGCTTTATAGCTGTCCTTTGGATAACAGCAACCACTACTTCACCACCTTGGTGCAGCATACAGCAAGGTAATTACTTTACAAACACTTCACTTTCATATGCCAGGGGAATAAAAATCTACTGTGAATTTTCACCAGCAGCAAGAGAAAATTGGATAATGAGAGCTTTAAATTAGGGGTCTGGAGACTAAATCCACAAATGAGGTGGGTTTTGCAGTGAAAGGAGGTATAGGACTATGGGTAGCCAAGGATATGGTATCACTGGAATTGCAGAAATTAAATAGATTGTGTAACTCAGAACTCCGTTGAACAGTTTCAGGGCACTTTAAGAAACTCAGAAATGATGAAAAAGTGTATTGTGTTCTAATTTGTGAGGTAAGGTTAAGAACTTATGAGTCAGGATAATATTTATAACAAAATATTTCTTCAAATTATAGTACATTTGGATGTTTTCAGTTAGTAGTGTCCTTCATACTGACTTGCTTATGAACAAAGTGTAGTCTGTTGCTTTGGTTGTTGAGACTTTTGACTCTTGTGACTTGCACATGTGTATTACCATCTAGTGGGAATAGAATCTCCAGGTGCTGTACCATCTGTTTGAGAAATATTGCCCTGTACCTAACTTCAAATTTTGCAAATGAGAAGTAACGCTTAGTGTTTGGAGATTATTTGGAAAAGCAAATATGTTTGTAAATACCAATGAAAATCTCTCTAGGAAGGAAGCCTTTTGATTTTATTTAAATAAAAGACTGCATTTGCAAGGTCAGTTCTCTTTTTCCAGTTCTCTTTTTCTACTGCAGATAAAGAGTTTCCAGAAAACAATAATCATGAGGACTTTGGTAAAATGAGTTTGGATTTCATATTTTACAAGCAATGTCACTGTTACATTTTCTTGTGCAAACTATTTAATCTAATCATCAATGCATGCTAGTTCCAAACTATAATGTTCTGTACTCAGGCTGGGCTGTAGAGTGGGTTAGAAATGAGGGGTGATTAGGAACTGCTGGTGTGGGGTTCTGTTTATGTAGGGTGTTTAGGAACTGCTAGTGTAGGGTTTTATGTTGTGTCTTCTGTACTTTAGCATTTCTTTCCCCTGAAACCTTTATTTTTAAACCTATTACAGTAATACATGCAGTCTCTCAACAGAAATTGGAATTTTATTGTATTGAATACTGCACAAGCACGCAGTAATAGATTATCCTACTCCCATCTAAATAAGCAAGACAGACAAGTCTGGTATTCAGGTAGTAGCTCTATTCTCATTTGAGTTAGGGACAGAGTTTCTCATTTCTGCAGTTTTATGTACAGAAGTCTTACTTAAGGCTCCAATAGAGTTACACAGGGGGAAAGGTAACATGGGACAGTGGCAGAATGTGGACTTTGATCTGTTGATTTAGGATTACAGTGGAGGGTTGTGACCAGGCTCAGTACTTACTCCTAACAGATTCTGTTTTGGTGTACAAATTTGAATTCTAAGGTCATCTTACCTTTGTACTGGAATCTGTGGTACTGCATCATTCCTGAAGGCAATAAGGTGCCAGCTTACTCTCTTAGAGTAGCTCTGCACTAAAGTGTCCTAGGACATTTCTCTCAGAGCACTTGTGGTTCTGTAGGTGCCTGAAAGTGGGAGATCCCAGAGATTTAACAGGTGAGGGTTGTTTTTCAGCTTGTATTTTCTTCAGTCATTTCTGGGAATAGCTGAAGAAGTTGAAGTAGACTTTTTCACTGGGTAAAATGCTAGTGGTAGTTCTTGTAAATATATGAAACTTAACTCATTTTGATGTAATTATGAGTTCTCATAAGATGCAGACTGAGTTATGCAATACAGACTGAATTATTTGTATTTACTATATATATCCTCCATTTTAATATGTTTTTTTCTTGCAAAGCTGATAAAAGGCTAAGGGCATAGGACAGTCTTCTTTAGCTGTTCAGCTGCTAAGAGCCCTTGAAGCAAATTGAGTCAGTTCTAATGCAACTAGTAAACTACTTTCAGAAATACCAAGACCAAGGAATAGCTACTGGGATCACATTGCAGTCAAGCACTTCTCTGCTCCAAGTCTTATAGAAACATTTACAAAGTACAGTATATATGAGTGTAAAAACAACTTTAAGAAAACTCATTAAAACCATGCATTTCTGTAGCACTGTCATTGCTACCATTTATAGTGCTTAATCTCTCATTGATAAATATCCTCTCCCCAATGGTTTGTTTACTTTTTTATGATCCAGGAGGACTAGGCTGATCTTGAATTTCTTAATAATGCATATTTCATTAATGCTAATTGAAGTTTTGTACAAACTAAACCTGAGTAAAGTCTGAAAACATATTTTATACAGAAGCCAAGAACCAGGCCATATATGCTTCACAATGTGTTTAAGTTCAGTTAAATGTGATTTTGGTCTTGGCCTTCTTGATGCACTGACAAATTAAATTGTATTTAGAACTCCAGCGGAACCAGAATACAGGTAGGCAAGCAACAGTTTTTTGTTCCTGACAGTTCTTAAAAGATCTTTTTATTAAGTCAGAAGTCCAATGACAACAGCAGGTTATTAATTGTACAAAGTATATTCTGGTCTTACAGTACTTTTTATTCATTGACACCACAAGCAGGGATATGTGTTATAGAAACAAAATGTATGGACTTTATTATAAATAAATGCAATCTAGTAAATTCTGTGTTGCATTTTTTATAAAGGTGTTAAAGCTCTGTCTAGATTTTAAAAACCAATGAAGAGACTGAAACAAGAAGACTTGCAAAGTCTCAATATGAACACCTAAATGTTTTCTTTCTAAAATTATAGCCTCTATTTCTAGTTTGTTAGATTTATACCACACTAGAGCACTGGAACAATTAATGCCAGATGTGATTGGTTTCCAGCCTTTTCCACCTAGAAGTATGATGACATGTTTTCTTTAATTATGGCACTATTATTTGCTGCTCACACTATTTCTGTTATTAACTGAGTTACCCTCTTGGCCTTTTCTGCTACTAATCTCTCAAAGTTGCTTTCCAAAGTCTGAAATATCTAGAATTTTTTCACACTATTATCTTGCAAATCTGCAAAGTGAAATACAACATGAGAATACTATCAGCAATATTAGACAGTTATTGATATGCTTTTAACCAATGCAAACTTATGATAAAAATGTGAAGTGCTATATTTCGTCAGACAACACAAATTTAATAGATCAATGCAGTAAGCCATTAACACAACATTGCGCAGAGACATTTTTATATTTTCTACACTGCTATGCTATGCTTCATCCTAATGTGTGTATCTTCTTCCTCTTCTCATTTGAATCCCCTAAATGCCCAGTGCATTGCTGTGGGACCATGAACTTTAGAATCCCTGTAGATGCACAGTTT
>JASSUY010019881.1:0-46209 GCA_032466535.1 Forpus xanthops
CTTTTTCCAGTTGTTGGGAACTTCACCTGACTGCCATGATTTTTCAAATATGATGGACAGTGTCTTAGCAACTTCATCTGCTAGCTCCTTCAGGACCCGCGGATGGATTTCATCAGGTCCCATGGACTTGTATGCGTTCAGGTTCCTAAGATGGTCTCAAACCAGATCCTCTCCTACAGTGGGCCCAAGGTCTTAATACTCACAGTCCCTGCATCTGCCTTCCAAGACTTGGGTGGTATGGTCAGAGCATTTGCCAGTGAAGACTGAGGCAAATCATGAATGATACAAAGGTTGCAAGGAACAGGGAATGATTATAGAAACTGGGGGGTGCCCATTTAAAGTTTTGGTTCTCTCTTTCGTACTGGTCAATTCATGGCTTATGCACAACCATTGAAATTGTAACATTAGAATTATTCCAGTCTTAAAATGTAAACCATGATTTCATATTAGGCTTCCCTCTCTCTTCTTTCCATCTTAATGTCAAGTGCTGGCAGCATAATATTGCTTTTGGGGGGTTGGTTTGTACAGACTGGCCCAGCAGCTTTTGACACTGTGGTGATGCTGTTAGCATTGATAATATCAGTCTCACTGCAGTTTTTTTATCTCTCGCCTAGTAAGAAAGAGAAAGTTTGAGGTGAGGAGAAAGGGGAGTCCACTGATTCAAAAGGTGCTGAAGGGGGATACAGTTAAAGAAGATACATGCACTGCATACCTTTTTTTTTAAATGAAAGATTATAAAGCTTTAGTACGAGCTGTAAGTGCTAAGTTTAAGCTCTGAGTGGCAATCCACTTATAAAAATATACAGTCTCTTCTTAGAAGCAGCCTTTAGATTACTGTAAGGTGGCAAATAAAAATAGCAAATGCAGTATCTCCCCAAAGGAAGACAACTCATCTAATGTCTGTTCTCAAAGGCTATGGACTTATCATCAGCTTCAGTTCTAAACTGCTGGAACAGCACACAGATGTGGGAAAGGTACTGTTTCCATTTGCCTGTTGATCTTTCATCTTCTGCAGCCCTCCTCCTCCCACCCTGGAGGGTCTTGGAGGATGATCTCGGGAGTTTTGGTGAGGAGCTGTAGGTCTTGGTTCATTTGTCCTATTTCTTGTTCTTTGTCTGCAGGTACAGGCTTGCTTGCTGCCGCAAACTTGGTGCCAGGATGGGCATTTGTGTTCTGTTTGGTATAGTTGTAAGCAGTTTGGCATGGCTTTGCCTTTCCTGTGTGCTGGTTATTTTCATGGATTCTTTTTATGTTGCTCTGCCTTGGTAGGCAATAAATTCTCTTAAGGCCCTAGGAGCTAAAGATTTGATTCCTTGATGATGCAGAACTAAGGGATATTACAGCAAGTGTTCTAGTACAAACCAGAAAGGATAGTTGCTGCCTGTCTTGGACTTGAGAAAACTGAGTAACTGTTACACTGGGATTTTTGTTTTTTAATTCAGTTGTCCTGTGATTGATGTTGGGTAGTTTATTCAGAGACCAGAAGGCAAGAATTTTGTTGAATTCTTTTCCGTGGGTTTCCTGGGAAGTGTCTTCCTGTCAGGGTATATTGGGATTTTACCTTGAAGGATGCTTTCTGACATGTCACATTACCAAGAATTTTTCAAGTTGCTGGTAGCAAACAGTGATGGCTTGACACAAAGGCAGGGGGAGGTGTTTCTAGTCCCTTGTTTGAGCAACTGATTGCATTAAGAAATAGGATTTGTCAAGTATTCAGTTTCTCCTGCTTGAATTGTTTTTTAATGTTTCTGGTGCATGTACCAGAAGGAACAAATGAACATTTCATCTCACTTCCATCTACTGTGTAAAATTTGTTTGGGCAATTTTAGACTAACTGCTGTCCTGTGTTTGTTCTTTCCTTCAATTATCTTTTTCTGTTATAGTCATTCCAGCTTCCTTCTGACCTGTGTGTGGTTCTAAAATGGCCAATGATTTTAATTTCTATGCCACATTGTAAATTGACCTCTCCCTTGCTGAAAATCATCATCTAGATGCAAGCTTTCATCTCTGATTTCTATTTGCTTGCAGCAATTGTAAATAAGTATGCCTCCTTACAAAAAAAAAAAAGCAAAAAAAAGAAAAAAGTTTGCCATCTGACAAAGGCACAGAAGAGATCTAGTGGTCAAGGAGAAGTTATAGTTCATTATATATTCATAAAACATTTTCAAGAATTCCTGCACTTATGTGTATCCTCAACAAAAACGCACACCAGATTCCTTCTGGAGGGAGCTGAATGGTCAAGAAGTAAATAATAAGGTTGTTAGGAGTCAAAATGTGGTGAGGTCTTAAAAGCTAGTAAGGCATAAGTGGCTGATTTTCGCTGTGGCAAGAGATTAACAAGGTGATAGTTGTAGTAGTTTATCCCATATTTTATAGTTGTTAATTAGTAAAATCAGCATGAATAATTATGAAACAGCATTAGCAGATGATGCCGTTGTTGGAATAAGCTGACTCCAGGGAAGACTGAGAGATCTTCAGGGACACTGAAATGAATCGGCTGAATGAGAATAGGATGATGAGTGAAACTTATTGGAGGAAAACAATACGTGTTAGAGGAAAGGAGGTCTTACTGGTATTATGTTTTAATTAACTGCTGAGTAAGAGTTAGATGTCATTAGACAGTTCTGTAAAGATCTGATTTTGCACCTGAGTAAAAGTTGGGCTTGTGTAAGAGTAGTGATGGTTGAGCAACTTTGCTGTTTTTCTGGAATATTTAATACCATTTTGACCAGCTCCTTTCTGAAGGGGATTAAAAAGTGATTCAACTTAAGATAACTTAATGTTTTGAGATTAAAATTACAGTTCTTCAATTATGGAAAAAGATAATTTAGAATCCCCAAGATTTTGAGGAGGTTGATCATATTAATCCTCTGAAGGAGACATTCAGGATGTTAAGAAATGTCTAAAAACTAAGTTATATTGCTTGAAAAGAGAGAAGAATATTTTGCTGCTCCTTACTCTTCACTTAATAGCTTGAGAAGTGTCTGGTGAAGCAAGAAGTTAGGAAAGTTGTTCTGCTTCATTTAAGCTATAGAATTCATGAGTGCAGGAGGAGATTTCTTTATATGTGTGCTGAGATTACAGTAAATACAGAATACTTAGCAGACGCTGCTGAAATAAAGGTTTAATGCTTTATTTTTCCTTTTGTCGGTTTTGTATAGGAGAAAAAGACTTTCAAGGCATTTTTGGTTTGTTTTTTTTCAGGGCACCAATAAGCCTTTCTTATTCTGGCAATGGCCCTGATATGTTTGGGCTAGTGTCAAGCATTTTAGAGGAGCCAAGCAAGCCAGAAACAGTTACAGACTGGTAAGTTTGATCTGAAAGTTCTTATATGTGCATATTGCGTTTTATGTCCTTTGTCACACAGATATGCATTTTTAATTATTTCACAGTGTTGAATAACGAAGGTCTTATAAATCCCCTTGAAATGTAGAGGTGTTCTTTACTGCAGCTGCCAATAAAAAAAAAAGTCAACAAACTAGTGTTCTGTCAGCCTACAGCATTTGGGGCGAGAGGAGAAAATCTCATTTTAACTGGTAGGGAGTTGACTGAATAAGTCAAATCTAAAGATTTCATAAATCTGAATAAACTCTGCAGTTCTCAATATACAGATTATAAACCTTAGAGAACAGCATTAGTGGTCAAATTTCACAGCATTTACTCAACTGCAGCAGGAGTACTTCCACAGCTTATGTTTTAGAGGAAGGCTGTGAATGATTAGCCAAGAATGTAATGGGGGAAGCATGCACGTTGAGGGAGTGACAGTGATACATGAACCGTTTTAATGTAAGAAAGCTCTTAAATCATTACAGGAGGCTTGTTTAACTTTGTTACAGGAATTCTCTTTCAAGATTGTTTCCACCTATGTGGGCACCTGACCTTGGAAGCAATGGTGAATTCTCAGGGCTCTCATCTAAGCACTCTGTTGATAATCAGGATTTTTCATCCCTGATGGGTACACAGAACTGCTATCAGGAGCACTTGGAGAAGTCACATGATGTGGAGATGTTACCCCGAGGTTTGGAAGATCTTCATCTCATAGAGTCTTGGATTTCCCCATCTGGCCCTTGTACTCAGTCTGATAATATTCTGAAGAACAGTTACCCTGACAATTCCTCTTTGCAAAATAATGATGCAATTCATGAAGAAGGGTTTTCATTTCAAAATGTAGACTATAAGCATCATTTGGGCAGTTACAACCACATAAGTTTGAATGGAGACTGTGACAAAAATGGTTACAATTTTAGCACTTTTTCTTCTCAGAAAAGAGTTAAAGAAGGCGCTAGCATTCAGAAAGAGTTTTGGAAAACTGAAACAGCAAGAGGCAAAGCTCTGAAAAATTGTACTCAAGAGCAAGCTAAGCATCCCCCTGATATTTCCAATCAACCTGTTGATGCCTCTTGGGATAAAGTGTCTCAGGACAACCACTTGTTTTCTAAAATATATGGAGACTTTACAGCTGCTCATAAATTGCAGTCATCTCTTCATCCATCCCCATATTTTTTCAATCAACCCGCTGAAGAGAATGTTTTTTCTAGAAGAACAGACAAAACAGCACAGGAAACCCATATGCAAAATGGTCGTCATAGCTTTACTTCTGGGGATGCTATTAATAATAATGACTGTAAGATCCATATTAGTCCTAAAGAATGCTCTCATAAGGTATCAGAATATGATCTATCTCTAAAAAATGTTATGCAAAATGGGCATTACTCATCGTACCATGGATGTATGTGGGGGGATGGGAAAACAGCTACATCAGATATTGCGCATGGAAAGCAAGTGGTAACAAGTCCACAGTCATCTTCAGGGGTTTCAACCATGTCTGTTGGTTATCCCACACATCAGTCTGTAGTGCAGTCCTACTACCCACAGGTGTTACCCATCTTCCCTTCAGGGAAGGATGGAAGGTCACAAATACCAAATGGTGTTTCTAATAATTTGGGAGTTCCTAATTCCATCTCAGAAAAACCAAAGCAGATGAAAGCTGTTGGACGGTTGCAGCACAATTCATTGCCTAATAAGGATGGGCAATACCACAAATACCCCATTGATTTTCCATCTGACCGGTTAACCCAGCAGAATGCTGTAGGTGAAGACCCTGAAAAATACCACAGATATCCAAAAACACAGACCCAAGAAAACAGTAATAAAGATGATAAAAGAGCCAGAAGGAATTGGACTCCTCATTTTGGATATACAACCCCAAATAATCAGCAATTCAATATGTTCCAAAAAAAGCATGAACAGAATGGTGGTAACATGTCAGATTTCATCAATCCTTCTTTTTTTCCTTCTTTCTCATTAATGTCTGATTTTAAACAAAATCCTGTCTTTCCTCCACTTAATCCTCATCTCTTTTCATCAGCAAATAACTTCAGTTTCCCTCCATCACCATTTCCATTCTCAGAACTTGTTGATCTTTTTCATTATGATGACTTGAGCCACTTGTATCCCTTTATCAATGATCCATTTTGTGGAGAAATAGCTGCACCATACTTTGCCTTTCCAACACCATTTAACAAGTACAGACCTCAGAGAAGTCGCAGTGGACCTGCTAATGAGCTTCACGTCCGACTGGAGGAGTGTTATGAGCAGTGGAGAGCTTTGGAGAAGGAGAGAAAGAAGGTAAAACACAACTGACCAAACTTCCTGTCAAAGCTGTCACTCCTTTGGAGAAAGCAAGAATTCTGGTGTCACATTGTTAGTTTTAAATACCTAGAACAACATCTGCAGCATCTGCTTTGAATACAATGCTTGTATTGTTTGGCACAACTGGTTTTAAATCGTGTGTCTTTGACTTTCAGTGTCTAAATCACTTTCCCTTAGAATACATCATTTCTATTAACCCACAATATTTGCTACATCAAATGTAGTAACAGTGTCACTGTCCAAAGCACCGACTTATCATTAGCTTTGTTTTTTTTTGTTTTTTACTAATATGGTAAATAGAATGTCTTTAGCTAGTTGTTATTAATACCATAGACCTTTGGTATGACTCTAGATGATATGAAGATATATCAGGGCCCTCACTGTCACAGGTGGCTTGTAAAGTACTGGCAGTTTATGCCCCTTAATGCTCTTAAAGGTTCATATTGCACGGTTTGGTTAGATGGATTTCTCTTCTTCTCTTGTACCATACTTGCCTCCAGCTAAATCTTGAGCTCAAGTATTACATACTCAGGCTCTCCATTTAAGGAGAGATTTTTGTGGTGTGTTTTGGTTTTGTTGGCAGTTTTTTTGTTGTATATTTTGGGTTTTTTGTCATTTGGGGTTGTGGTGGCTTTTTTTGTGGGTTTTTTTTTTTCTTTTTTTTGGGGGGGTATTTTTTTTGTTGTAAGTTTTTTTGTTTTTTTTTTTTTTTTCTGGCAGTGATATAGTAGTGTCTTTCTCATATTAGACTAACTTGGATCCAGTCCATTCTCAGTGATCCAAGTTTAGCCTAGTGATCTACACAGGCTTTCTCAGTCCTTAGGTTTTGTAGTTACAGGCTATATCTGCAGGTAGCTTTAACAGAAGAAACTGTTTTCTGTCCCACAAACCAAGTGCCACAGCATGGCTCACATTTCTACAGTCAAAATACTTATCACAAGGGGATGACTGTATCCTGACTGCCTGAAAAGAATGTACTTGGGCTGTGTTAATCCCTGCTTGTAGATACAGTTGAAGAGTGCTATAGCTCACCTGTACCTATGTCTATGGGAAGGGTCTGTCTTCTGACATTCTCAAACTTCTGATATTCTCAAACTACATTAATTTATTAAGAGTACTGACAGAAAACAACCCCCCAGCGGGACTTGCATATCTAATCTGTTAATCAGTCAGCCCTTTCAGCTCTCAGAAACCTGTTCAGTGCAGCTGCTTTGGAGTTCACAGCAGCAGCGAACTTACCTGTTAACTTGTATAAATCTCACCTTTCTAAGCATCTCACATTTAAAAAAAACTCATGAATTGCCTGTGATAGTGACCTCTGTACTGGAGAAAGTCTCAGAGGAGGTGCAGCAATTTCAGTATAGATGTTCTGTTTACCTCAAGTGAGAGGTTTTGCTAAGCAGAACTGTGAAATCTTTACCAACATAGATTGATACGAGCTCTATCTACTATCTGCTAAGCTGTATGAGGGTTTGGTCAGTATTTCTGTCAACAATCTTTTTAATGTAATTGTGCTTTAAGTTATTGTGAAAAATTACAAAAACTTCATGATTTGACTAGTAGTAGGTAAATCTAATGGAAAGCACAGAATCATTAGGGTTGGAAAGGACCTCTGGAGATCACCTAGTCCAACCCCCTGCCAAGGCAGGCCAACCTAGAGCAGGTTACACAGGACTTATGATCACTGCTCCTCATCCTGTCAGTGAGCACCACTGAGATATAAGGAGGAAGTTCTTTAGTGTAAGCGTGGTGAGGCACTGGAATGGGTTGCCCAGGGAAGTTGTGAATGCTCCATTGCTGGCAGTGTTCAAGGCCAGGCTGAACAGAGCCTTGGGTGGCATGGTTTAGTGGGAGGTGTCCCTGTCCATGGCAGGGGGATTGGAACCAAATGATCTTAAGGTCCTTACCAACCCTAACTATTCTATGATTCTATTAAATGTGCATAAAGGTTAATACTGGGAATTGTTTATTAGTTTCAATTCTTAAATAACTAGTGTCCTATGAATTTATGTTTGTTTTTTCTGAATGTCAGGCTTCTGAGATGAATGAAGGTGGAGTCAGCCAGCTCTTCTAATTCATGTTAGGTGAGGGCAGAGACTAGATAATATGGATGTGTCAGTAAACCAAAAAGAAAAGAACTTAAGCACAGATTTTCAGTATGTATGTGCATATAGTATGAATGTGGACTTAACCTTGCCTTGAACGGCAGTGTGGTCCTAATCTTTCTTTCCTGAGTCCATTGTACACTGGAGAAGGAGTGAGATAGAGAATCATCTGCTAGTTAAGTCTTTTTTACTTCAAATGTAAGAAACTCCTGTCTAAAAGTAGGTGATGTTTAGTCACTTCCTGCACTGTATAGTGGTTTGGCCAGTTCCTTTCTCAGTGGAGAGTTTAGCAGCTGTGTTGATGACTTTCTCAGAGCTGATACCTCTTTATGTTAAGTCTGGCTTAACTGTGATGCACTTCAAATACAGCTTACATTGGTGTGACCACCTGTTTTTTTTGTTAATAATCATAGTATGTGACATTTGAAAGGTGTACCTGAGGTGCTGCACAAGACACTTTTTGCCTATGGTTTGTGCCCAAAATGGATTAAAATAAAGTTATACATATATATTTGTAATGCTGTCAGTGATCATTGTATTCTGAGGTGGAGCTGAATTATGTAAGTATTTTTGTTTTCATGGCAGCTGGTTGTACATCTAAACAAGTATTTGGGAGTGTTTTTCTGCCAATGCCATCAGAAGTGAAGATAGAAAGTGCACTTCTGATGTATTTGAATATTCTAAATGGCTCCAAAATATGATTTGCAATAATGTAGTAATTTCAAGCATATAAAATGGCTATTTATTTCCTTTTCAGACTGAAGCTGACCTTGCAAGAAACTTTCCAGGAAAGCGCATATCAAGCTCAAATACCACTCCTGTGTCCCGCCTTCCTGCTAACCCATCACGGGTTGATCGCTTGATTGTTGACCAGCTACGAGAACAAGCCAGGGTAAGTCTTCTTGAGCTGCAATTTCTGCATTTCTTTTTGGCGTTCTGATGAAGATTTATATATGGTTAGTGATTTGTGGTGTTTTCAATGTCTGGCAGGTGCTCACCTTAGTAGGAAAGATGGAAAGGCTTTGTGGTATCTCTGTACACAGTAATATATCCACTACATTGGAACACCATATGGAAGCCATTCATGTAACACAGGCGAGGCGTAAGGATGAGATTGTTAATGCTGCTAATCCACAGAGGCAACGAGCACTGCGTTATAATAATGAGAAAGGTAACTGCTTTCCATTCCTTTGGTTTTCAAAGCTTTTTGAAAGTTTTAATTGTAGAAATAAGCCGCTTGAAGTACACAAGTTAGGAACAGGCAGCAATTATTGTAACTTCAGGAAAAAAAGGTGTAAATCTACACCTGTTACCTTTTAAATGACTTTTAAGAGATTTTTTTTGTTTTTTTTCTTTTCTGTTGCTACTTTAAACGCTTTGAAACATTTTCCTCTTCACAAAGAGAGCTGTAAAAACTGCCTGATGATGTTGTATACCTAAGTGGTTGTCCTAAAAGTGAAAATTTATGTGTTTTTAACAGGTTGAATTTATTTCTTTTTTTGTTAGTATTATTGCTACTCTTTCTTTTCAGCTTATAAAGCACACACAAAAAAATGTTGGTGCCTTGTTAATTGATTATGTCTAATTACCTAAATCACAAAAGCACCTGAATCCCAGTGTCTGCTGAAGTAAAGCCAGAATAATTTGTAGCAGTAATATGTACTTCTGTAGAAGTAATGCAAAATGAGGACAGTTGCATTCCCTTTCAACACTTGCTGATGTGATAACTTGGTATTCAGTATAGTGATCATACAGCTGATACGTATAGGAATTCAGGGTTTGGAGTTAAAGATCATATTATTTTTACTTCAGAAAATGCCTGTGTCTCAGAGAACTATTTCCAAAGAGGAATGCACATCTCCTACCTCCTCCCATCCATTTTTGGATCCTTACTCAGCACTGTCCTGTATTGTCTTATTTCCTGTTGCTACCATGATGTGGTGTTCCTTTGGCTTCCAGCAGTGCCTATGGGATAGTTCTTTCTTGTAAGGAGTAGACTATAAAGAGAGTCAAGATTATAGGTTTTTACAAGTTAGGTGTCAAGCATTATGTCATATCCTTAAAAGTAATAGTCCTAGATGCAAACCAGCTTCTAAAATTGTGTGGCATTATGTTAACCCTGTGCTTAAGCCAGGAAACAGATAGGAATTTTTTTTGCAAGATAGTGCCTACAAACTGTGTTTTTGATAATGCTTCATAGTGAAGGTGTATGGAAGCATTATTTAAGCCATCCTGTATCTTACTTGTAGTTAGAAAGATTGTAATCAGTCTATTACATTTAGTGGTAACGTCTGCTGTGCAGTTATGTTTCTGAAGAAGAGCTGTGCTGCTGTTGGGTGTTTCAGTGCAATCTAAATCACATGCAGAAAAACCTTTAGTGTGTTTTTCTCACTCTGGAACATGTTTATTTGAGTTCTGCTGTTAGTGGTTATATATCCCAAGTTCAGCAGTGAGCCTTTCCTCACTGTGAGGCTGGATGGGAATCAGTATTGCTGCAAGGAAGATAAAAGAGTTAAAAAGGATTGCATGAAGTTCATCTGGCTGGAATTGAGTGAGCAGTTTTGCAAACTGTGCCTGTTGAGTAAAAATGTGCAGCTGCGGGGGAAAAAACGCCAGCAGGATGCTGGGTTACATCTGCAAAGGCATCTCCAGCACAGACAAAGATGTTATTATCCTACTATACTCAGCGCTCGTCAGGCCACATCTGGAATACTGTGTCATGTTTTGGTCCTTGCTGTGCAAAAAAGATGCATACAGGCTGGTGAGGGTCCAGAGAAGGGTCACAAAGATGATCCGAGGAAGGGGCAGCTATGTGAGGAAAGGCTGAGAGAGCTGAGTTTGTTCAGCCTTGAAAAAGAAGGCTCAGAGGAGACCTTATCACCATGTTCCAGTATTTAAAGGATGGCTACAAAGAAGATGGGTACTCCCTTTTTACAAGGGCTCACGTGGGAAAGACAAGGAGTGATGAGCACAAGTTACTTCTAGGGAAGTATCAGTTGGACACCTGAAGAAAATTTTTCAGAATGAGAACAATCAGCCACTGGAATAATCTCCCCAGGGAAGTGGTGGATTCCCTAGTGTTCAATACTTTTAAGATTTCACTGGGACAGGGTGCTGGGCCATCTGGTCTAGGTCATGCTTTGCCAAGAAAGGTTGAACCAGGTGATCCCTGAGGTCCCTTCCTACTTTGGATCCTACAATTCTATGCTTGAAAATAGTCCCCGCTGATAACCTTAATTAATAAATAAAGTTGTTGCATCACAGGTGTGATGGTTATACCACTGAATTCCAGACACACTTATGATTGCTGTTAGTGTGAGGTGTTAACAGCTAACTGATGGAATTCAACCAATGCAACACCAGTGTATTTTGTTATCTGTTTCTTGATCACACTTTGTGTACCAGTGATGGGTTGAACAAATTTACAAATTTTTAAAATGTATTAATATTACCAGGCCAGTTTATATGAGTGTAACCTGTAATGTATTTTTCCATTGTAGATGTGCTGGCTCTGGCAGCTGCCATTAGAGACTTGGCTGCTTCCACCCGCAAAGCTCGTACTGCTTTATGGTGTGCTCTGCAGATGACCTTGCCAAAAAACTCTTCAAGCAGTCCAGTAAAACCAGAAGTTGTTGAAAAGGCATTGCGGGAGCTTTGTCCTCCGAACACAAGCACACAAGAAAAAAAGCAGCATGGAGCATGAAAAGAAACGATGCAAAAAAGAAAAACCTGAGGAACCCAGAAGGATTCTGGAATGTTAGCTAATAATAATAATAACAGCAAAAGGGAGGCTGAGGATGGGGAGGGAAGGGCAAAGTGTCCTGCCCAGTACCATGGATGTTGTTTTTGATAAGTTGTCAAAAGCTATCAAAAAAAGCAAAAGGTTTGCCATGTCTGATTAGTGCTGCAGTTCTATTACTGTGATTCTGATGTTGAGATGCACATCTTGTAATAGTGTTAATGCAATTTTAATATTGCTAGTATTGCAGTCTGCTAAGTAAGAATTTTGTTATTACAACGAGCTAAACAGTAGCATTTCCCTGTGTGCTTCTCCAAAGCTATGTATCAGCTGTGAGTCAAGCCATGACCTGAGAAACCAGAGTGTGGTAGAACTTAATTTCCTTTTTTTTTTTAATGTTAATAATGCAGTTTAGCATACTAAAAACAACAAACAAAACTCCATTAGAAAGGTATTTCATAATTGGTCAGGGTTTTTTTGCACCATTATGTAGTTCTTTTAAGTGCCAGAGTGATCATGAAGCAGTTGTCATCGTGTCACTGTGCAGAGCAATCCACACTTCTGTAGTGCAGGGAGTTGAGTAATTCAGATTAGCGTTAGCAGAGTTTGACAAGAATAATCAGTGTTTAATGTTGATTGTGTGAGATGCTTCAGCAGTCATGCTGCAGCTTCAGTTCCTAGCTATAAATCAATGTAAACCAAGCTTTTCCACAGCATGGTCTGTTTAAAATTTTCCATGAAAAAATAAAAAAGGTTTTGTAGCTTTGCAGCAAGTACTGCATTGAAGTACACATTAGCAGGTGATATAAAATTGTCACTCAGGATTAGAAATTAGATTTATTGATTCCTTAGTGGGTTAAAAACCAGTAACTATGTAACATTGTATGCACTTCATTAAAGAAAATTGCTGTTTGTTGTTAATATAAGTTCATGGTACTATAATTTTCAGAAACATTCCATATTTATTTTAATATGTTTATTGTTTATTTAAAAATCTATTTTAGTAATATAAAGTTGGATATTTTGCCAAATCTTCCAAATAATCAGATTTAACAATTTACTCAGGAAATATGTATATTATTATATAAATGTACTCATAATATGTAGAGATTTTTTTGGGGGAAGGGATATTTGCAAAATATTTAGACGAAACTAACTATATACTATGTTACCAAAGCTGTTTAACTGATTAATTTTTCGCATGAAAGACTTAGTAAATTTAGTTGCTGTTAACTTGTCTCCATTCTGTGGCTTAGACAATCAGAGTGTTACGTATCTGTGTGAATGTTCAGGGGTGAGAATTAGAAAAGAGTAATTCAAGTTTTGTTTTTAGGGCACTTGCAAGTATTTTAATGTCTGACTGTCACATGATCTCTTAACATGTACTAATAACCAACTAAGGTTCTTGGGTATCAGTATATTAGCGAATATATTTTGGAGAGTAGTTCTTAGTTTAAAATTGAATTAAGTTGGGGATATAAGCAACATTTGAAAGGACAAAAATGAAGATTTTTCTGTTCTATAGTATTCGATGTTAAACTTGACATTTTGTGGATAAATCTGTGCTTGTTTCCATATCTAAGTGTACTTGCCAAATGTTCCAAATACGGTTCTGTAGTTTTGGATCTGTGGATGTTTCTGGAGCAGATGTAGTTTTCCGTAGTACCATTGTTAACTGTAATGAGGCAGCAGCTGCATAACATTATAGAGAAAAGTTATACAAGTTTAAAACCAAGAGTCAGTAGAAATCAAAAGTCCTAGTGCAGCAAGATTATGTTTTTTCTTTCCTAAAGAAAGTTAATTCAGCTTAAAAGAATATTTTCATCCTAAAGAGCAAGTAGTGGAGACAGCTATCTTAGTGTGAGTGGTTCCTCTGTGCTCATGTGCAATTTATTTGCTCAAACTAGTTTAGGAAACCTAAATTTGTGTTTGTGAAACTGATTAACTGTAATCCATGGTTTAAAAAGTGGAGTCTACAGTATTTCAGTCAGTGAATGATTTTGGATTTTAATTATGCTTTCTGTGACAACAGGAAATAAGAATTTAGTGAGTCTTGGTCAGCTTTTCTGTTTACAGAACAACTGTTGTCCTGCAGGATTGTTTTGTAGTGGTGAATGTGTAGGGTATAGTAGGGCCTTGTTGTGTTGCTCCTGCATTATTGTTGTGAAGGAATGTGGTCTTAAATGGTTCGTAGCATAGTTGATGTGCCTTCAACAGTTTAATTTTTCAAAAATGGCAACTAGCTGTATGCTCACCTCTGTTTTCAATTGCAGTTTCAGTGTGCGTTTTAAAACAGTTATGTTGTGGCTGTATTTGACTACAGCTAACAATTGGTATACACTATTAATGAGGTTCTTGCATCCTGTTAGATCGTCCTGTTACAGGCTCTTTAACAAGCATGAAGCACAGTAGCTGTGGAGAGTCATCAAAGGCCAGATGTGCTAGATCAGATTTTCCTTGTTGTGCCCTACAAATGCAAGCAGCTTATGTTTCATTTTGCCTTGCTCTGTTTTCTTCATAAGAAATTGGGTTTTCACATCGCCATGATTTGTGCCCTTTTCTTTTAATGGCTTCATTATGGACAGCATGAATCCTATAAAGACAAATGCCTCAGTTCTGTTCCTTCATTACACACCCTTTTACATTCCAGGGGAAAAAATGCTGTATTTTGTAAAATAACCACCCAGAGTCACAGCAGCTGAGTTAGTCATAACTTTATTTTAGCTGCTTAATTTGGCAACAGTGTACAAAATCTGTAAGTATTGCACTGAATTTTTGGTATGAATAGGTATAATGCTTCTGATTTTAGGAATGGATTGTGTTCACATTTTACTGACATCAATGGAAACAGTGTTAAGATGTTAGGTCACACCTAAGCCAGAGAGGTGGTTTTGTTTTGGAGACAGATGTAATTTTTGAAATTTCCTCACCTGATTTATGGAGCAATCAGGTAAAATTTAATTATTTCCTCCTTCCTTCCCTCTCTTCCCTCTCCCTTTCCCGATATCCCCCCTTTTTGAGATTTAATAATCTTCTTTTTTTCTGTTTTGATTTATGCAGTTTAATTTTGTGAATGAAGTGAAGGTTAGCAGGGTTTTAGCTGGTCATGGTAATAGTGATATTAGACTGCTCCATTTTAAGGAAACAAGGTACTTAAAGCGTTCCTTCTTAAGTCAAGTTTATTACTAAGGGTGTATGTTTTGACAGTTGGTAGTGAATCTTTAATGCTTTAAAATACCCAACTGATAGTCCAGTAGAATGTAGATTTACAGTGATTTCTATATTCAGTATAAATAACCAGAGGCTTCTGGTGATTTAGCTTTACTGATTCCTAGAAAAGAGTTCGGCATTCAGAGTAAGAGCTTTCTTTTTCCTGGTTATAGGTTTGGTATCTCTGCTTTTCTTCTGTATCTGTATCATCCCTCTTGCAGTCATGTTAGTCTGATGGTATCTATGTAAACTAAAATTAAGAAATTGGTATTAGTTCATCATTATTTTACTTAGAACAGCGTACAGGGAGGTTGTATCGTTCATGGTGCTTCTCTTGCTGGGGTCTTTTCAGAAGTGTAAGACTGTCAGTTCCCAAACTAGTCAATTTTCTTTCCAGAGGGAATAGTCTTCTTTTTTCTTGGTATTTACCACCACCACTAGTCTTTTGTCTTTACCAGGATATGTGTAATTTGGAAATGATTTGCCTTACATCTTGGAAACTGATGCTCTCTTCTTTATAAGAAGTCTCGTTATTCCTGCTACTTTTCTCTTTGGTAAAGTAAATTAATAGTAGAAGATTGTGGGTGGCTTTGCTGAGATATTTGTCTTTTTGGAGAAGTGTTTTGGAGGTATTCTAATTTTGTGGAAAGCTTCCTAGCTTTCCTGTGCACTTTTCTACAAGTGACCCTGAGCGCAGCTTTCTGGGGTCATGTTCAATCTGCCGCCCAATCTGTTTGGGAAATAAAGAAGACAAGAGGAGATACTTAAAGGAAGAAGACACTGAGCCACTGGAAACCCTAGTTCAGTGTAGAGGGTTGCTCCTCATGGTGGCTCCTCTGATCAGAAGGGCGTAAACCTCAGGGTTCAGTAGTCTTCCTTTGCTTAAACTGTTTCCCTTTTCCCCATCTCCTGCTCACAGATACTGTCAGGGATCAGCTGCTGAGAGCTGTGACAGAGTTGGCTAGTTCTTGCCCTGGTAGCAAACTTTTCTCTGGTAGCCATCCTTCCACCTTGGTATGAGTTAATCCTATGGAATCAAGCTTGTATATGAGCTTGAGGGACTACAAAAGGGCTTGGGAACTGCTGGTTCAAACTGCCCAGGTATGGTCATCCATCTTGGATCATGGTCACAACCTCTTGCCTCTCAACTGTGAAAGAAGAGAATGAAGTAGAAATAAAGCTCAGCTTTTCTAGATATAGAAAATGACTAATGGCAAGGAGTGCTTAGCATAAAGCTTCCATTGAGCTGTTTGGGTTTTAAATCTGCTCTTCCTCAAGTGACACCATTAAGCTTTGCTCCGTACAATAGTCTCAGATACACAGTTTATATTGGATTACAGCTCTAATTCCATATATAGTTGAATTGGTTTTGTTTGTTTAAATGCTTTAGAGACTAACAGACCTTAAGCCTATATAGCCTATATGTATTTTTTTAAAAAGTTATATTGTTCCCTGCTCTGAAAGCTATGTTTTGTTTGATCATTTTGGGATTTGATTATTTGGGGATTTGTTTTAGTATTTTGCATTTTTGTGCAGGGTTTGTATGGTTTTGTTGCTGCTATTCTTATTTGTTGTTTATTTGCTATTTTATTTGTTGCTATTTTTCCTATTCTCTGTGTGGGAGCTGTGATGTTAAAACACTGCATTTTGGAGCAGCCCAAAACAGTAGAGTCAGGGATCTTTGTATCTTCATTGGTTTGGCAGTGTATGGTGGTCATAGCTGTAAAACTGAATGTTACCTTATTTATGACTACAGTTGTCTATAGGATAGTTCTTCTGTTGTTGATGTTTTGTTTTGTTGTTTTGTTTTGTTTTTCCCTAATAGTTATTAGAATCATAAAATGGTTTGGGTTGGAAGGGAACTTAGTGATCATCTAGTTCCAGCTCCCTTGCACTAGACCAGGTTACTCCAAGCCCTGTCCAGCCTGGCCTTCATTATATCTCATCTAAGCCTACCCTCTGACAATTTCATTAAAGTAGAAAAACTTGACTTCTTTTTTATTTAACTCTTCACCATTGTAGATTCCGTTGAACAAGGACGGGGAATACTGCACATCAGTGAATATGAGAGCAGTTGGCTTTGATATATATATGTATTTATTTTTAATTAGGTACATTTGCGATTAGTGAGGCAGGTGTGGTCCTGCTTCCACTGAAGCCAGTACCTTTAACAGGATTTTCTCTTTATCTGGCTTTGTTGCTTTACTGGCATAATATCCTGAGTTAAGTAGGCTCGTAGTAAATGCTTGGTTGTTCACTTTCAACATCAGTTATCAAGAAACTCCAAAAGGATGCATTCCCAACCTTTTTAATAAGGTTTCTCTCTAGACTGACAACTTTGAATTAGCAGGATAATTTTACTTTCTTTTAAAGCTGAGGAATGTACCTACTACAGAAACTTTGAATTGAATTTGTGGCATTCTGAGAATTTTACACCTTGACTTATCCTGATCTGCTTCAATGGAAATACAGCCTTAACCATGCTAAGAACTTGATCTTTTTCCTGTGCAGTTTATCCATCTAGGTCGCCAGCACTTTCTGATTTTGTAGTGCATTATATAAAAATCAGCCGTCTCTTATTTTTTGCTAGATACTGCTTTCTAATTTGTTTGTTGTTTGTGGTTGTTTTTAGATAATAACTTTGCCAAGCAACTTTGTCAGTTATGTGGAATGGAAAGTCTTTACTTTTCTTCATTAGCAATACTGTAATCAGAGGTGCAAAAAAGAAACAGATGCATTTAATGTATGTAACCTGTGCTGTTAGAGATTGAAAGTGTATCAGTTTATTGAGGAACTGGAGCTGTAAACTGTCTTTTCTTATTTGCCAGACAAGCTTTATAAAGGAAAATATTTGCTCATAGTGGGGTAAAAAAAAAAAAAAAAAATTAGCAGCTTATTTGAAAGAATAAAAGAATAAATTGAGAGTCAGCTTAAAATCATTGCCAGAGAAAGATTGGGAAAGCTACTTTGCACTTTTTTTACTGTAGAAAATAAAACCAGTTTAAAACTTATTAATGCACAGTAATAACTTAATGAGCATAGTTTTTTCACAGAATTAGACTATTTCCAGTATATCTATGGGAAAAATAAGTTTCCTTTTATTTTTTATGACAAAGATTAAGAGTGTCTATATTTTAATATGCTATTTGGTGTCTGAAGTATATCTTTTACATGTTTGTTGGTCAAACTCATTTACTTAAAATAGCAAATTTTACACTGCTAGTGAAATATTACTGAAGGAGGATGTTGTGAGTTGATCCATTCAGTAGGCCCAACAGAAAGTTGTGAAGGTCTAATTTAGCTTAAAAAAAGAAGTTGTCTATACAAGATTTAATCATTAATCACGTCAGGCTTGCTTAAGTGTTTCTGTAAAACCACTGTGGATGTTCAAACAGCTGCAGAAATCTTACTTCTACCTCTTGTGTAACATTCTTACAATTACACTTCACAGGTGTCTTTGGATGTACTTTGATGTTACACAGCATTGGTACACTTACCTTGTGAATTTTATTTGCTTTTTCCTTCTTGTTTTTGTCCCTGTTGGTCATTTCTGTGGAACACTGGGATGCCTTGTGGCTGCGGCTGAGTTAAGTCTGCCGTGTCAGGCATGCTGTGCACACCAACATGTAGTTTCTGTAAAGGTACATTGGTCTAAAGATTATAAGGTTGGTGTTACCTGTATGAAAGTCTCAAAAATACGATCATTCTGTAATAAATCGTGGCCAGTGTAATTTTCTAGTGATTTATGTGATTTGATTCCTTTTATTTAAATAGTCAACTATGTCGTATGTATGTCTCTAATAAACAGTTCCAGCTTCTCGTTCGTTAAGTTCACTAGCTCTGTTTATCAGCTGCTATTCTCCATGTGAGGTGAATTTGGTTTTGGTAATTCTGCCTTGAAAAGACATGTTACTTGTTCTGCTTTAACAGTTACAAAAATTAAAGTTCTTCATGTTTTATGTAACTGTTTTGTATTACTTTGGCAAATTCTGTGGAAGAGGAGCAGGCAGTTTGGGTTGACATTTGTTGTTCTTGAGTTTGAGGAATATCCCTTGATCTGGATGCAAGGTCACACAAGCAACTTCTGAAAATGCAGGGTTGCCGCAAGTAGTTGGAAACAAAGGATCATCTTCAGTAGGTACTTCATAGAGTATTTCCGGGAGTGGAAAGTTTTGATGACTTTGGCATGCCTCTTAAACTGAAAAGTGTCAGAAGTCTGGTTTTATTGACATGGAGGTTGGAAGCTAGAAGCAGAAACAGAACGTTTTATGCCAAATGTCCTAGAAGACACTGAAGGACAATGTGCTTTGCAAACCATGGACGTGCAGATCTTGATTCTCCTCTCCCTTCTTCAGTGAGATGAATTTAGGCAAATCTCAGGTATATGGAAACTCTTTTTAGTCAGGAATTGCACATAGTGTGTCTGCATGTGCACAACAGGTAGGTATAGATGATCCAAAAATACACTCTTCATACATTGCAAATGCTTGCTTTGTTATTTGTGCTGCTCTTTGTAGGCTTCTGAGGATCCCTTCTGCTCTGCGTGTAACACCCATCATTTTATGTGTGTTGAAAGCATTGAGAGAGGTTCCTCTTGGTAACACGCAGACCCATGGTGGCCAGTCCAGCAGGTCAGGTGGGCTGGGGTTGACTTGCCTTTTTTCCACTAGTAACAGATAGAGCATAATCTGACTGTTGTTACTGACATTGTCGATGGGATTCATCCTATCCTGCGTAGTCTGTGAATGTGTTACCAGTTGCAAGTCAGACATTGCATGGAATTTGGCTTGTAATTCCTCTGGAGTCTGGTGTGAAATTTCAAACCTGACGGGGGGGAAAAAGTGTTCCTTAGTTTAGAGTTCACGATTTCAAAGCGTTTCCTTTTCTGGTGACTTGCAGAAAAAACCTCACAGAGTCATAGAATGGTTTGAATTGGAAGGGACTTTAATATAGTAAAAATAGTTGATAAAAATCTATTAGTGGAAAATTAAGAAAAAAATTTCATGGTGCATTAAATTATTTAAACAATGTAATTCACAGGCAGGGATTTCCCTGCTCAGCTGACCTATACATGTCAAATATCTCAATATGAAGTTGCATGAGTTCTTTTTCTGTAGTTCATTTTTGAGAGGTCCTCCCAAATCAACATCCCACAAATTTCTAGTTCCCTTTTCCCTCCACTCCCATCCCAAGTTTGTAAGTTTTTGCATTTCCCATATCATGTAGGTGACAGAGGAATGATGTAGAGAAGCTTTAGTGTGACACCTCAGTATGCACGCATCCCTAACCCAGGTAACTGAGAGAGAAGTGTCAGGGGTGGCTCATGGAGAGGAGCATGGGGGCTCTGCAAATGCCTATCCCACTGCTCCTTGTGGGGTTTGGGATGCATATGCTTTTCAGTTTAGGGATTATCAAGGGCTGTCACATTTGGCAAACTGTGAAAGTTGTAGTTACCAAATAGCCTCTGTGCTCCCCTAGCCCTGCATGATAGCCAAATTTGAAGTCTTTCTATAAAAATGCTGAACTAGGATTATGGAGGCAAATCAGATTTGTTGTTTTCTGGACATAAGCCATCTTCATGTGCTCTTAGCATGTTCCTGTCCTTGCCTATGGCAGGAGGTTTGGAGCTAGTTGATCTGTAATGTTCCTTCCATCCCAAACCATTCAGTGATTCTAAGATTTTGTTGTTATTGCTGTTTTGGACCCATGTTTTCCAAGTTAATTTTTGGGAAACTATAAGAAGCTCCCCCCCCCCCCCCCTTATTTTTGTTTTGTGTAGAGAAGAAGATTTCCAAAGCATTGCTATTTAAGCAGATCATTTGGGAAACATCCCTCCACTGATGGGTATCTCTGCGTTTATTCAGATGCAGCTCGGTTGCTTTGATACTTGTTCCAAAACACCTGTAATGGAGTAGTTGCAACTATTTTAGTATAACTATGCCGGCAGCTTGCCTGTGAAGTTACTTTGGAAAACAGTTGCATTGAAATGTTTTCCTCGTAGCCTATGCCCCTGAATTAGTCTGATAACATCTGGTATCTTATGTTGCTTTTTACGTAATGTTGGTTGAAAGTATTTGAAAGGCATATTGTATAGGCTGGCCTTTGTGAAGCCATGTAGTTTGGTTGTACTGTTCTGATTTGAATAAGAGTTCCATATAAAAAATGAAAGCACTATTTCCACAGTGCTAACTCTTTCATCTGACTGAGGAGACCATTGATTTCTATCTGGTGAATCATGCTGTGCATAGATCAAGAATACTGGGTTGCAAAAGACACACAACCTCAATAAGTAGTGAATTCGGATAAATACTCTTGAAGAATTTGTAATCTCAAAAGAAGCAACTTCTAAAAAATCAGTGTCACTGCAAATGGATTATAAACAAATGTAAACCAAAAAGGTTTGTTGGGGGAATTGCTTTAAACTGACTAGAGGGTAGGTTTAGATTATGTTCTTTGTTTGAGTTACTGTTGCTGTCCAAACAGGGCAGAGTTAGTGTAGTTCAGTTGAGGCCACTGTTCAGCTGAGAGTGTATGGCAGCAACAGCTTCTGTTTTAACTCTGCTCAGCAGAGGCATCACTTACCAGTCAGTTATATACCATTTAAATCAGAATCAACCCAAAATTCAGTCAAATTCAAGTTAGACTCTGAAGACAGGTGCTGGCACCAATTGCAAAGAAAAGTTGGTCTGTGGATTTATAGCTGTATAAGTGAAGGCTTTTGTGGCTACTTAATTACCTTGAAAATAATTGACCTGGCTTCCAGCGGAGGAGAATTTAAGGACTGAATTCTGCTGTGATGTGCAAAGAAATCACCATTAAATCCTTTGAGCACACACTTGTTTAAGTGTGGATGTGCAACTGCTTGGGACATAACCACACTAAAGTTCTGTAAATGCCGCTGACTACAACCAATAGCGGTATAAATAAGTATATAAATATCTATCATTAGATAGCTGACAAAAGTTTCTCCTCAAAGTTTAAGGAAACACTAAAGGTACAAGATCCAAGCTTACGCTGGTGTGCAGATCAAAGCACATAAAGTCACACCCCAGGTATTGTAAAGTGACTGCAGGTTTATGGAAGTAATGGATGATGTGATGACACCCATCCATGTTCACAGGGAGAATTATAGAAACACAGGCTGGAAATTTGAGGTTAGCCATCAGAATTAGCTTCTCCAGCATGTCTACAACAAGTAATAAATATGGTGGATGCTCGCATGTTCCCTGGAAAGCAGAACTTGCGTCACCACTGATAATGTAGCCATGAAAGTTTTATTTTTGATCGAAACAGTCATTGTCACTGATCACAGGGCAGTGTATTAACAAGAAGGAAAATGCTGTCTCGCTCTGCTGTTGGTAAAGTATGAGAGGAGTGAACTGGAAGGGCAGAATAGAAGCTGAAATGACACCTGGGCATATTTCTTGGGCAGCTGTCTATTTGGAGTCAGACAGTGGTGATTTGTAGGCACTGGGATGAGCTGAGTCATTGGCAAGATCTGGAGAAGGTTTGGGATGAGGAAATGAGACAATTTTATCAATGCTGACACTTCTTTCCTTTACTGTAACCACTACTGAGGAAGAGATTTATGCATATGACTATATTAGAGTGTCTATGTAATCCCATTAGCATTGCTAGTACTACTTAAGCACTTAAAAGTAGACATTACTTTTAGGTAACTTGTATGAGAGGTATTCTATAAGGTAAATCAGCTTCTAACATCTTCTGATTTCCTACTATTATCTCAGAAAAAAAAAATGCTTTAAAATGGGCTGGACTTCACAAACTTTGTTGCAGAGTACTTGTGGTATTTCAGCTGGTGAGGAGATCTGAGTTAACATGAATGATGAAGCCCCTGATGGTTGCCAACATGCCAGGAAACCAGTGAAAGGCAAGTGTACTTCTGCCCTTAAAATAGGGGGAAAAAATATAGGCCAGGTGTTTGAATTTCAAGTCAAGAAGATATTAAAACAAAAAGTAAAAGTCTATCTTGTAGTGCTATAAAGATGCTAAAGAGGAGAGTTACAGTTAACCTGTGTGAAGCTTTGTCAGTCCACTCCAGTTCCCATCTGTTGACAGTGTTATAGGTAGGAACTAATGTACATTGGATTAAAAAATAGATAAACTTGGCCCTGCTTTCTATGACAGCCTTGCAAATAGTTTTGCAATGAAATCTAGAATGAGCATTGTGGAATGGGTGCAGAGCCTTACTCGGTGTGTAGCTATTGAAGATTAATGGAAGGACTTATCAAGCAGGTTGTGCTGTTGGTGCACTGATGATGATTTCACCAAACATGATTTTGGCAGGGTTTCTTGAGACTTTGGTAAGTCAGGCTTAGAGTTCCGTCATTGCAAATTCATGAATGAATACAGTAAGTTCTCTAAGCATTAAAAAGTTATATACTGCTCAAGGATTATATATTATTATATACTGCTGCTTGGTTGCAGTTCTGTGAAGGATTACTGGGAAGCCTCAGTAAGATTTGGGATCAACAATGCCTGGCTGCTTTGGAATGGGCAGAAGTCCGTAGTGGGATGTACAAAGGCAGCGGTAGGCAGCAGCATGTCCCAATTAGTCCTTGTGATCTTCCCTGATAAGGCAGCAGCCGTAGGGGCTAACGTGGGTTTGGTGCTCGCTTGTCAAATGTATGTAGACAGCTGGAGTCAGTCCAGCTAGGAGTGACGGAAGCCATCAGCAGGTCAGAAATGAATTAGGGGCTCTCATGACAGAGAGGAGGCAGCAAGTGGAGACAGTGGTCTCCAAACACATCCAGGCGTCCTGCCAGCGTGGAAGGACACCACGTGTCTCCCCTAGTCAGGAGGTATAGGGTTAAGTTACAGGAGGAGTTCTACAGGTTAGGCATTTGGATTAGCTACTTAGAGAAAAGTTGAATGTTAAGAACAGGGAAGCACAGAGGAATATGTAGGAACCTTTATAAGCTTTTTGAGGCTTTTAATACCAGGTCAGGCAAGCATATGTCACGTCACTTTTGCCTTTTGTTCTTCTCCACAAATAAGGTTTTCCTAAAATTCTGAAAAGCTGTATTTAAAAGAAAAAAGATTAATCCAGTACCTTTTCTTTTTTTGTTCTTTTTTTTTTTTTTTTGCCTCACTGTAATACTTATATTTGTGTTGGTAATATAATAGCATGTGACATTTTGGGGAGAATATGCTTCCTTACATTAGAAGGGCTTTAGGTAGCTGCTCGTGATCCAGTGATGCTGAACATAGAACGAGGTGGTTTCACTTGTCAGAATTAGACATGGTAGGGAAAATATCTCATGTTTTCTGTGGGTTATTTGGGTGTCAAATTGTTATCAGCATTGGCTTTTTGTTTTCTGAATTATTTGAAGTTTTAGATGGGGAGAAAAAACATCAGGGTTTTTTTTGGTTTTCTGTAAAAACCAGCTTTTAAACTTTTGTCCAGTATCACATGGGGAAAACCATCAAATTAAATTCTCCTGTAGGGAAAAGGAGGAATCTTTTTCAGCCAAACACCTGCCTTTTTATGCAAAAAAAATCTAGCATTTGAGAGTAATATTGCAGTAACACCTGATGTCTCAGGCCTTATCAGTTATAGTAATTCAAAGGATTTAATTTATAACTTGGAGGGAAACCAAGCACAGCTTTTTTCAGTGTCTATAGACTATGGTTAAATCCGTTTGGCATCTTTGTACTTTCAACTTTAGAGTTTAGATGAGCAATTCTGGAGTTCAAAGATGCAGCTTTCAGGTGCAAGGAAAGATATTTCTCTGTCTTAAAGCCATGTCACTAACTATTGAACATTCATTTCCCAGATGGGAATGGGAAGAAAACAGACCTATGGAAAACCTGTCTGTTGGCTTTTCGAAGAATAAGGGACTAGTATTTTGCGTAGTGACAGTTAATTGTTTTTATTCAAATGCAGGTTCCTTCAGCCCTTTCATCATTTTCTCTATGAATTTCAACTTTTATTAGCTCATCGTATGTAGATTTTCCTTTATTTTAAACCTATGATGTGTTGTAGGTCCTGCATAGATAAATAACTCCTTGGGACCGTAGATACTTCAGTTCATCTTGCTTTTAGTGACCTTTCAGGGTATCTTGGGTAATCCTTTTCTGTCATGATAATTAGAGTAAGTTCCAGCATCCAAAAAGGGGTAAACAGAAGTGATTATCACTCATCTGCAGGTTGCCTAGAAGATGCTAGTGCTGAGTACTGGCATATACAGTAAGATGAGCTGCAAGGAGCTTAAATGGCAAGATAAATGCTCCATGACCTTATGCCGAGGTGGGAGGCAATCCCAACAAGGATACTTTTTCCCATTAGGTGAACAGGTGACAATACATTGTGACATAAAACACAGTTTGGGCAACTTTCTCCTCTGCAGGAAGGATTTCCTCCCAGTGTGAAGAGATTGCATAGATTTGCTGACCAAAGTACACTTCAAAGCCTTCCTTGAAATAAAACACACCTTAGGCATGTTTCACTTGCTAGCTAAAGACAAAATAAAAGCACCATCTCTCTGAGAGGCACAAGGTGAACTGCAGTCACAAGCTGCAAGGAAGCCCTTTCATAAAATGTGCCTTTGTTTCAGAAGTGGGCTGCATCAGAGCTTGTGGTTTGGAAGCCAGGTGGAGGATTTTGCATCTCCATAACAGGTTGCCAAGTGGAGCTGATGCATTTCCATTTGTCTTACAATTAACATCCTCAAATTATTTGATTACTGAGGTTTAGAACTGAGCAAAATGGCCTCTGTCTTTAAAAGGGGAAAGGCGCTTCACAGAGTTGTCCTTAAACATCCAGTGAAGTTACTCAACCAATGCACAGGGAGTCCAGATGTCACCTGAGATCCTTGTACCATTCCCCCCCCCCCTCAATCCTATAACTTTATGGTTGGTTTTGATCCATGCTATGTAAATTCTGACTGTCTTCTGACTGGAAAGGAATGGGCAGCATGAGGCAGTAGAAACCAGCTTCCATCTCCATCATCAGAGAGTCACTGGTTGATGCTACCCTTTCCCTTCCGCCTTTAGGAGATGGTGATAGATCTTGCACTCACTGAGGCTGTTTCCCTTCTATCCTTGAGTCAGTTCTCCAGCAGGTGACAGCCCTGCCTCAGCAGGTCATCTGAAAGATGATCTGCTTCTAGATCAAACCACTGCCCAGCTTCTTCCCTGTGGAGAAACCAGTCCTGGGTCAGCTTCAGTGTCTCCTGCTGGCCAGCGTCCTTCTCCTTGGTTGTCCCATTGCATGAAGTTAATGGTGTCCACTTCTTTTCATCCTTGTCAACTTCTCCTTGAGCTCTGCCTTCAAGGACATTCCACTAGCACTCAGATCATGCTGGAACTCTTCCACTTCTTTGTTTTTCAGAAGCCAAATGCCCTGCTAACCCAATGCAAGACTTAAAGGCTTCAAGAGATGAGATTCTTGTTGGGTGCAAAGCAGAAACAGCCCTTCCTCTGCAGCTACTGCCCTTCCCAATCTTTGGTCCCTTTGACTCTTTCTAACCCCTGCTTCCAAAATCCCACATAAAATTCACTTTTTCTTCCTTAACGGTGTTTTTGTGCCCTGAAAGGTGAGTAAACATCACATACTCTTGTGTCTTCAGCTTATCCACACGCTCGGACTATGCAGCGCATTATCTGCTTTGTTTACTGCCAAAAATAAGTCTATCTCATAGTTCACTCCTGATTGCCATGCAGTGGTAAAGTGGCTGTGGGGGAGCCTCTGGACTCTGTTCTAGCACCTCTGCCATTAGCAGAAATGACTTTTAGATTCAGAATACTTTGATTGCTAATAAGAGTTGGTGTCTGTTTCAACAATTTTGAGAACTTTGTGTTCAAGAAGTTGTTAAAAAAGTAGCACTTTTACTGGCAAATATAGAAAATATGTTTGTGAATCTCTGAGACATGATGCATGTAAAACTCATGCCATTTTTGCAAGTTGCTTCAGATTCATGCAGTGAAAAAGTAGGGTGAGATACACTGAGGTTAAGAAAGGAAGAGATGCTATTAGGTTTGTTAACCTGCCATTTATCCACCGTTGTCACCAGTCTTGCCTGGGAGGTTATAAATAAACCTACTATTGATCTCATGCCTTTGGAAAAGAATTTCTGTCCAATGTGCGATGCTGGTTAAGTTGGCAGCTGCCTATTCCTGGGTCTCCACACTACATTCATCACTTGGCTTTGGGATGGACTCTTGGGGAGCGGTTCTGACCCACGTGGTCATTGCAGCCTGTCCCTTGCACCACCAAACACATATGTGTCTGATGTCTTTTTTTCCCCCTGCTGTTGCTGGACCATCCCAGTGAATCCCTAAAATGATGCCCTTTTGCCTCTCTCCTGCAGGAAACTTAATCTCCCCAGTAAATGACACCCAGAGCTATTTTGGAGCTGGGCTGCAGAGGGAAAGCAAAGCGCGTCAGCAATTTGACTGGAGGAGGAGAACCCAGAGGAGGGGTCAGGCAGGGGGGTGGCACAACCTAACCCTAGGCAGCGAAGACACTGCTGGGGGACTCGGGGGGACCGTCTGCTGCACGTCAGTGCCATCGCTGGGGTTTCTGTTTTATTTTACTGGAGGGGTAAGGGGGGGAACCAAACCCAACATGGTATCCCCATGTCCTCTGTTCCCCTTTTCCCCTTACCTCCTTCTGTCATCTCAGTAGGAATCGGCTTTTATTTACCGTACCCAGGGCTTTGCTTCTCCTCAGACTCACACAAGACTCCAGGTAAGACCTAAACCTTCAGCTAAAGAGAAGTACACTTGGGGATGCTGGTGTCCAGCAGAAAGTGGAGTCTGCTGTTTGTAGCTGAGAGAGGGGTGAGGTTATTTCTATGTCAAACTGGAGTATGTGTTGCTTTATGAAACACATTTGAAGATGGAGCTGAAGGTACAGGGAGTTAACCCAGTCTTCTTCTGGTCTGAACTGTGTGGACTGCTTTGCTTAGTTACTTTTGGACATGTAACTAAAAGAGCAAACATCAGCCTCCAACGGAGAGGAGAAAAGAGAGCAAAATCCAGATTAAAGCTGTTAATTCTGCATGATACGTTTTGTCCCCAAATTGGAGGTAGGACTGTGCATGGAGATCCTGGAAAAAAATGTGGCTCCTGGGGAGAGGTGACAGCAAGGAGTGTTTTATTTTCAGGGCACAATCTTAGTGTTTCTTTTCTCTTCATCAAGGGCTTTTTCAACTCTGAGTTCTCTCTGGTGTCAATACTGATTCACACTGCAACCCCTCCCCTCCTGCTCCTCTCATTTCTGCATATGGCTCTGACAAGAGATAGAGAGATATGGAGCCCAACAGCTGAGGCTATTTTCAGCCCTACAGCTCAATGGGGTGGAGTGGCTGTAATGACAATGACGTCCACTTGTTAAAATACAAGGGCTTAGGCTGGAGTCTGGCTGCTAATTGTCACCAAGGGAATTCTTTGTCCCTGTGGAAGTCATGATCCCGCAACTCCCTCGTGTAGGAAAACACGTGCTAAAATTGGAAGTGGTGTTTCTAGCTTAATATAAGTGAGCTTATTTTTCTGTGAATGGAACAAATTGAAGATTTGGGATGTGTGGTTCAGTGCTGGTAGGAGCCTTTTTTATTTGTGCAAGGGAGGAAACGGTGCAAGCACTTGTGCATGTGTGCACGTGAGGAGAGAACATTAATGCAGCTGTAGTATAGTGCTGCCAGCTTCAGACGGGCAAAGGCCTAGCTTTCTAAACCGTGAGGCCAATATAGTAAAGTAAATCACTGTGAATCCAGTGTTTCTCTGAGCATTTAAAGCTCACCTGCATCAAGATGCCAGTCTTTGTCAGGGTGCATGTACAGCTGAGGTTGTACTTTAGCTGCTTCTCTCCAGGGGCTGTACCTGAAGCAAAATCCAATTGGGCGAGATTTATGATTAAAATGTTACAATTCACATCTTTTCTGTCCCCAGGGAATCAAACACAGAATTTTTGTCTTTTCCCTCTATTTGTATCTTGACTTCTCACCCCCATGGAGTTGGAATGAGCATCACTGTATGCCCAAGATCTCCTTCGTGCTGTAGCCTTTCCTTACACACTGTCAGAGCAGCCTAGGTGCCTTTAGGAAAAGATACTGCCACAGAGTTTTGAGGGGCTGATTCAAGCAGTATTAGCACTCTGGAAGTTTCTGGGCTTTTTTATAGCTCCACCAAGGGGAGAATCCAAAATGAAGCCCATATGCTACAGCTAAACCAAATAGAAAGTCCTTGCATTGTGTGGATCTTTTTCCTGTGAAAACAGATTGTTCAGCCTGGAGAAGAGAAGGCTCTGGGGAAACCTTAGAGAAGCTTCCAGTGCCTAAAGGGGCAGAGAATAAAGCTGGAGAGGGGCTTTTGACAAGGGCAAGTAGGGACAGGACAAGGGGGAATGACTTTAAACTGACAGAGGGGAGATTGAGATGGGATCTGAGGAAGAAGTTTGTGAGACCTTGGCACAGGCTGTGGCCGTCCCATCCCTGGCAGTGTTCAAGGCCAGGTTGAATGGGGTTTGGAGCAACCTCGTCTAGTGGAAGCTGTCCTGGCATGTGAGGGGTTGGAACTGGATGAGCTTTAAGGTCCCTTCCAACTCAAACCAAACTGTGATGCTTTAAGCTATTGGTGTGGTGATGGAAAGTGATTCCTGGCCATATGGTTAAAAGAGAAATGAGCTTTATAAGCAGTAAGTCTTCCTCTATAGCAAAGAGAAGAGATAGTATGTGCTTTAGCATATACATTACCTATGTGTCTTCAGTCTTCCATGCTTTGCTTAAAGTGTATGCTTAGTTATGTGGCTGGAAGGTGATCTGACTGCATTGCCTAGTAGCATGCACCAACCATGCGATTTGTTTTTTTCTTATTGGAATGTTCTAATATTTGTTTAATTCTTTTGTATGCTGCCGGTCATTGGAAATATTTCAAAAGATTAGTACTGCAATCACGGTGGTGCAGGTCCCTTCCTAGAGAGCTGGTGCATGTTTAGCCCTACCCTGAAGGTCAGGAATGATTGTCTTGACTTGATGTTAGCTATCTAATTGTTGAGGGCTGCTCAGTATGTTTAACACCATGTTACCCACAGGCCTGCTGTGAAGTTTCCCTTAACATCCCTGGCAGACTTTGTCTTACTATGTAGGCAGTAGATGACAAGGAGTGCAAACAAGCCTTATTCTGAAGTGAGTTAGAAGCTTATTGCAATAGGCTTAGTTTATTGCAGATACTCTGTGTCAAACATCTCCTACAGAGCATGGAGACCAATTCTCCAAACCACCACAGAAAGCTCTTCCATCTGCTCATCAAATGACCTTCGAACATGCCAGAATCTGTTGTCCCTCACTGAAGCAGAATTCAGACTAGCCCAAGCTAAGCTCCAAGTGCAGGTCCTTGGTGACAGATACCGTTCCTGCTCTGATGAAATGGGCATCAGATAAATTCTACCATCCTGTGTGAGTGCATTGGCTCAAATCTCTACTTACACCTGATTTAGAGATGTAATGGACATGCAGCACTGAGTGTGCTGGTGTGTATTTCACCCTTAAAGCATGACGTCTGGTGTAATGGCTTGTAGGCATCCATCAGTGCCCATCTGATGTCAGTAAGCTTGCAGCTGACACTGAATACTTGTGCTATTTCAAAGTTGTCCATTCCCTGGGAGGTTGTTAGAAGTAATAGGGCAGCAGGGTTACTGCTGTTTTCCCTCAGTAGAACTTTGAAGATCAAAGGAAAGCCACACTTCCCATTTGATGACCCATTAACTTCCCTTCCCACCCACAGATTCCGTTTCCTAATGTTTTTAGATGGAACAATACATGCAGATATATCATGTAAACTGCAGTAATACCAGCACTGCCTTGATTTTTATCTGGACCTTCTGTTTTAGTGATGTTCTTTGAAAGCTCAGGATCCAGAGGTGGGAGGTTCCCTGGGAACCTTGGCTTCCCCATCAGCAGCAGGAGTGCAAGGCATTGCAGAGAAGGCCCAGGAAACATGAACTCTAAAGGCAAGAAAAAGACCTAAATCAACTGTTTGCTACTTGGGCAAAGAAAGGATAAAAGAGGATTGAGAAAATGAACAAGCAGGCATATGATAGGTCTTAATGTGGTGTCAATAGAATATATGTGCTCCTGATTCTGGATTTTAGTGGTCTCTTAGGTTTAGATGCCTGGCTTCATCTGCACTTTACATCCTCAAATTCTCTGATTATGCCAGTGATTACCTATGGCCACATTTGTTTTGGGAGTATTTTGAAATGGATTCCATGGTTCTCTTTGTACTTCGCTGAGAGCCATGGCAGACAGGATTCTCTTTCTACTCATGTATTGAAAGGCTTGGACAAAGAATAATCTGCCACCTTCTCTCGTGCCAAAGGGTATCATCAGAGGCTACTGACTGCTTGAGGGGCAATATCCCATGGTGTGGTACCTCTGTCTTCTCAGAAGTTGTTGAAGGCTTTCCAGATGCAGCTCAGCATTGGTGAAGCAACATGAAACCAACCCATCAAGTCAGTGCAGCAAAATGAATCACAGGAGGTGAAGAGAGTGATGGCACTGCCATCAGAATCCTCTGTTTCTTGATGAATTTCCTGATGAGCACCACCTCAGATTACTCCAGCAGGAACTGGAGTAATTTTTGTTGTTCTCACTATAAGACACTTGCTTACTTGTCTGTGGAGAAGTAGGTATAGGGCAGAGACTGAAAATGGTGAGGCAGGAATGGGTAGGAGCCCTTTACCAGCTGCATGTCTGTATGCTGGTGCCTGGCAGTGATTTGATGTATTTGCATTTTCTGGCAGGTCTGTACACTTTTGCCTCTTTCCCCCAAACATAAACCAATGAAAATCTGAATGAATAAAGACATAAGTAAAATTACAAGTGCAGCTACTTTGCCTTTGGCATGCACAGAAATGCCCAGATGGGAATGTGATCTCTGCTGCAAATGATTAATCACAGAGGGATTACAAGAAGAAATACGACACTGGTAAATGCCTGAGATTAATTGGAAAGGGCATTTGCACTGACTAGGTTTACTCATGCTTTGTTGTCAGTTCTATCACTTCCAAGGGAGCTGTCCTGACCCTTGCAGGGCGATACTATTTTTTAAACCACTTGAATGTACATATAAAGAATCTGAACTAGTGTGTTTACTAAACTGGTCAACAAGTTACACTGTAGAAATATTAAATCTCATCCTTTCAGTATTATCACAAGGCTACCGTTTTCCTCTTCCTCCTCAATCTGTTTATCAGTCTAATCTAATAAAATGCATTTTATGCCATTTAGATTTATAAAACATAGTTTATCTAGTGCAGCCTGTCTAAAGTGCAGGACAAGGGGTAATGGGTTCAGACTTAAACAGGGGAAGTTTGGACTGGATCTGAGGAAGAAATTCTTTACTGTAAGGGTGGTGAGGCAGTGGAATGGGTTGCCCAGGGAAGTTATGAATGCTCCATCGCTGGCAGTGGTCATGGCCAGGTTGGACATAGCCTTGGGTGGCATGGTTTAGTGGGAGGTGTCCGTGCCCATGGCAGAGGGGTTGGAACTACATGATCTTAAGGTCCTTTCCAACCTTAACTACTCTCTGATTCCATGATCTGAGTGTTAGTTACTTATGTGGCTTCATCCTTGCCACATGTCAGGATTTCTTGCCTGTTATCGATTTTGTGCTCTGGCACCCATAAGGCAAGATTTTTACCCTTCTTTTTCAGAGA
The DNA here is from genome assembly GCA_032466535.1 of Forpus xanthops. Taxonomy (NCBI): domain Eukaryota; kingdom Metazoa; phylum Chordata; class Aves; order Psittaciformes; family Psittacidae; genus Forpus; species Forpus xanthops. The sequence continues at coordinate 32,387 of JASSUY010019881.1, forward strand.
GCAACTAAAGATATGAGGGTTTGAGTGACCTTTTAATGCTTATCAATGTAAGCCAGTGGCACAGCAAGAAATAAACCCTGATGTGCTTTCCTATCATGTTGGAAAAGATTCTAAAATAATATTGATGAGCATGCACAGTCTTTACTGATCCCTGGATTTTCTTATGGCACCCCAGCCATTTATAAACTTATAGACTCATAGAATTAACTAGGTTGGAAAAGATCTATAGGATCATCGAGTCCAACCATTACCCCAGGACTGTCAAGTCCACCACTAAACCATGTTACTGAGTGCCTCATCTTCATGTGTTTTGAACACTTCCAGGGATGGTGATTCTACCACTGCCCTGGGAAGTCTGATTCATACAAACATAAGAACCATTGAGCATGATAGCATGTGGTGAAAGCTGGTAGAGAGCAGGATGTGGTGCAAATCACAGCACAGGATGTGGGTGCCTCACCTTTTATTGGGAAGTCTGTGGACACAGTGGCTTGTACCTGACAGAATTGAGTTGCAAACAGCAGGCGAGTGTTTGGACGATGGGAGAGGGATGCTGAACCTTGGGGCTATGGCCATTGGAAAGAAGAATCTTGAATAGATTTACTGTACCAATATGTTTCAGGAGCAAAAACAACAGGCATCTGATACAGCAGCTTCCCTGTGTTGTAGCTGTTCTTGACTCCCAGAGATACCAGAGAGCAGCTGGGTGTTGTTTGAGCACTGTTTATCACAGGAGGGCAGGGGAAGAGGCTGCACAATTGCTTTAGGAAGTAAGCAGCATTCCTGCTTTCACCCTTATAAAAGCTAGGCTTTGAGAGCACCCACCATGCTCCCACAGAGCAGAGCTCTCCTCCAGTCATGGATATGTCTCCTGGGGAGCAGGAGGATGTTGAGGAAAACATCAGGCAGGTGGTTTGAGGGAAGCCACTGTGTGCTGAAAGGTCACCAGTTGGCTCCTAAGCAGGCACCTCCTGTGTCTGCAGTCATCTCTGTGCTCCAGGCACTTCTCCATGTAAATGCAGAGCCCTCTTTCAAGAAGGACTTTCTGTTTTGCCCTTTTAGATGCTATGGATTTGAAGGTGGAAATGAGTCAGAGTGACACATCTGTCAGAAACAATTCAGGATCTGGGAAGGATGAGACGTGGTAATGTCTTCTGAAGATGGATGAAAGTGCCTTGACGATACAGTGCAGGCTGAAATTCAAGCAAATGGCTGAGAAAGATTAGGACATGAGCTTTGAGTCCTTGTTTTGATTGTTAATTCTTAGCAAATGAAATGAATGCTACTGCTGGATTCTTCAGAGCTGAACTTGAATCCCAGCATCCTCCTCTGAACACTGAAATGGTCCATCTCCAAATTAGCAGAAGACCCTGCTTGTCAATCAGTTGACATCAGTGGAAATTTCCACTGACTTCTATGTACTTTGGCTCAAGGCCAAGGCTTGTATCTGTGTCTTCTAACCATTGATGCAGCTTCTCTGCTTGCAGCTTTGCAAGTGTTTATGGAAAATGCATTTTAAAGCTCAAGTGAGGACAGAGGTTGAAGGTAGTAAGAAGGTAGTTGTTGAGATAGTTGAGGGTTGTAGTAAGAGGGACAATAGAAGTGCAAACTAGTTCACAGAGCTCTAGACCAGTTTGAGGCCAAGGGAAAACCAGTTCTGAATGGTCATTGCAGCTAGTATTGAAGGTGATCACTCTGTAGAAAGTTGGTCTTAACACTAGTGACCCCAAGTCAATCATTCTTTGCACTCTTAGTGTATAAAAAGAACGAATTTTTCCCCATTACTTCCCCCTTACCCATACATTTAAGCTTTCTAAAGATTTTGGTGGAATAAGGGTTTTTTTTATGTTCTGTGGAGAGGGAGAGATGGGAAAGGATATTAGTGCATCTTTCCTGTTAAATATAGAAAGAAGACTATGTTTGTTTTTGTCTTATATGTGTGGCCCAAATTAAGTGTAAAGGTTAACAAACTCAGATATACCATCAGTCAAAAGCTGCAATCTGTTAAACCTTCAAAATTATAATCTATTACTAATTTTCTTTAATGATTTGTGATATATTTCAGCGAGTACATTTTCATGTATGCATTATGTACAAAATTATTTGCGACACCATCCCTGTCTTGAATGAATGAGAAGGAAGCCAAGGCACAGGGAAAATAAGTGATTTTTCCCAAGGTCAATCCAATTCTTCCAGGTGCCATCAGTGATTTGCACATTAAAGTTAGGGTAGTGCAAGAAGAGCAGGAGAAGGATGGAAAAAATAACGAACCCTCTGTTCAGATGGTGACTCAAGAAATGAACGCAGGATTTTGGCTGCTCCTGCTGATTTCTGCTGGAGGTAGGGGGAGACTGTGAGAGCATCTGCCATTGGGTGAGAGAGTGGGTGGATTTGTGGCCAGCAAGGAAGCCAAACTGCTGTAGGATTAAGCAGGATATTTCTGTCGCGGTCACTGGTTATTATTTCCTTTCGGAGTTACAACATTCAGTCCCCTGGTTGTTTTGTTTTGTGTGGCATTTTGAAGGTGAAAAAGCACAGATGTGAGAGTAACACTGCAATCACCCTAAGTATAGACCATTCATATAGCTCAGCTGCATGAGCTTGCTAAGATAGGAGTGTCTGGCATCACAAAGCCAAGCAGATACATTTGCTTGGAGAGAATTGGTGCACTCAGTCTTCTGATTCGGACTTCCAGAGAGGGCTGGAGCTGGGAAGTTTGCTTTCCTAACAGAGCGCTATCACCATGTCTAATCCTGCTCCCAGGGAGAGGCAGCTGGTGCATGGTTGCTGGTGTTAAAAGGGTTGAGATCAGGTCTTTAGCTGTGCTATACTTATCAAAGTAAATGCTAGCCAATTCACGGAAAAGGTCTTCTTGGAGGTTTAGGAGTAGACTCACTCCAGCAGAAGGAAAAGTACTCAGGGGTCCATATAGGGAGTAGTGAGGAAGCAAGAAAAATTTGTGCGCTACGAGGACTTTCAGGGAACCCTGAAGCTGGTGAGCACTGTTGTATTGCTCTCCAGCTGCACAGAGATGGGTCTATCCTGTGAACATAGCTGCAAGAATTAGTGCCACTGATTGCTTCTGAATTTCTCAGGACACAATAGCACCAGAATTGTTCTGAGATTTAGTTGTGGACACTGTTTAAAACTCATCCCATTGGCTGGTCCATGCCATCAAACAGCTTCAGATTAGTCCATAGCCCCTGTGAGAGCAGTTGAGAATAACCAGGCAATGAGACATCTTTCCTGTAAGCCCTAAGCCACTTGGGGTCTTTATGGAAAAGGCTGTCGCTATCTGGATTGCTACACTCATTCCTTGTAGTTATTCCTTCATGTGGCTTTGTACTCCTATGAACATGATATGTGTGCATGAAGCCATACTTTTGCACAAATGCCCATCCCCACTATAGTGAGTCAGGCCCTATGCCATCTGGATGAGGCTGTCTATAAGCCATAGGTATTAATTGTCCACCATCACTACCAATACAGCTGCATCTCAGTGATTGTGTTGAGTAGAAGCTGGGGATAAAGAGAAATATCCACAATAATGTGACAGGCATATCTGTGTGTCCTCCTGAAGGCTGGACAGAGCAAGGAACAGAAAAAAGGAACAGAGCAAGGGCAATGAGACAGAAAAACAGAAATGAAAATTAAGAGATGGCACTGGAATGGGTTGCCAAGGGAAGTTGTGAATGGTCTATCCCCGGTGGTGTTCAAGACCTGGTTGGACAGAGCCTTGGGTGGCATGGTTTAGTATGAGTGTCCCTGCCTATGGCAGGGGGTTGGAACTCAATGATCTTATGGTCCTTTCCAACCCTAACTATTCTATGATCCTATGATGGAGGAGGTATCTTGGTGGTCAAACACATCTCTCAGAATTGAATATCTGTTTTTCTATGGCTACAGAGCCAGCCCATACGTTATATAACATTTGTGCAAGTCACTTTCCTAGTGCCAAAGCTGAAAGGGACCACTGTGTTCTTTCTGTATGAATTGCCCAAACACTTGTATTTTATACAGTGACTTCCATGTGAAGTGACTGACTTTCTTCATCAGCAGTTTATTGAGCTCAAATCTAAGGAATCTGCAAGACCTAAAATTTTCCAAGGCCTAATGAGAAGGCCGATGAAAACATGACTGTTGCAGGTGACAATCATGCTGATTATGGAATCACAGAATGGTTAGGGTTGGAAGGGGCTTTAAAAATCATCCAGTTCCACTCCCCTGATACAGAGAAGTACAGCAATTCATTGCCTTCCCTATCTAATCTGCTTTCTCTTGATATTCTTCTTTGTTACCCTTTAGGAAGGAAACCAGGATGGATTACAGCTCATTCAGTGGTGTTCCCCGGTTCCTGACCCGGCCTAAGGCGTTTATAGTGTCTGTGGGAAAGGATGCCACCTTGAGCTGCCAGATCATTGGAAACCCCATCCCAGCTGTGAGCTGGGAAAAGGATAAACTTCCAGTCCAGTCTGGGGGAAGGTTTAAAACTACAGAAGATGGGGATCTCTATCAGCTAACCATCTATGATCTGAGCCTGGAGGACAGTGGCCAATACATCTGCCGAGCCAAGAACACCATCGGTGAAGCTTTTGCAGCTGTCAGCATCAAAGTTGGAGAAGAGACCACAGTAACAGAGTCAGCCCCATACTTCATCCAGAAACCCTCCTCCATCAAAGTAACACTGGGAGAAGATGCCATGTTCAAATGCAAAATCCAGGGCAGCCCTCCTCTCTACGTAAACTGGGAGAAGGATGGGAAACACGTGCGTAACCGGGCTGATGCTGGGCGCTTCCAGATTGAGTCTATTGGGGAGTCAAACGCTCTCACCATCCAGTGTGCCCGGCTGGCAGACAGTGGCACCTATACCTGCCGGGCAGAGAACCCCATAGGCTCTGCCAGCGCTTCAGCTGCACTGGTAGTGGAAAAGCAAGGCTCTTCCAACCCAGGCAGCAGCAGCCACTTTGACACCAGCTGCGGCAAGACAACATCGTTGTTGTCTCACTTGCAAAAGAGGAGGGAAGAGATCAGGAAGATGGACATCTCCCGTGGGACTCTTGATTCAATGTCTGCCCAGTCTTACTCCATGGCAGAAGGGCTGTCTAGCATTGGCTACAGTCTTTCCCGGGATTACGAGAGGGCTGCTGGACTTACCACCAAAGGGGCTCGCAATGCGACTTTTGGGTCTCTGACACGCGTGTGCAGCGTGACGGAGGGGAAGCACGCCAAGCTGAGCTGCTATGTGACCGGTGAGCCTAAACCAGAGATTGTGTGGAAGAAGGACAATGAGGTCATTTTGGAAGGACGGCGGCATGTCATCTATGAGGATGATCAGGAGAGTTTTGTGCTGAAGATCCTCTTCTGCAAGCAGATAGACAATGGACTGTACACCTGCACAGCCTCCAACCTGGCAGGCCAAACATACAGCTCTGTGCTTGTCACTGTCAAAGGTAGGTGCTTGTGTTTCTCATTGGGGTGCACAAGCCTGCAGGTGAACAGCCCTTGGGGTGGGAGCATGAAAAAAAATTCTGCTGCCAAACTGCTGCAAAGGAGTGTGTGTTAGGCATGGATAAATCCCTCCAGCTGTAAACAGGGTTAAGCACCGGAATAAATGATCTAGGGAGAGAGTCGCATCACTAAAGGGAGTTAGAAAGGGGACTAAATGAGCACCAGTCATAGAACCATAGCATCATAAAATGGTTTGGGTTGGAAGGGACCTTAATTCCAAACCCCTGCCATGGGCAGGGACACCTTCCACTAGACCTGGTTGCTTCAAGCCCCATTCATCCTGGCCTTGAACACTGCCAGGGATGGGGCAGCCACAGCTTCTCTGGGCAACCTGTGCCAGGGCCTCACCACCCTCACAGTCAAGGATGGATGTTGTAGAACTGGCTAATTGTGAGCACCTAGGATAAAACAGATCTCTCGTGCTCTCATCCATCCTGATTTCATAGTAACCTAGGAGGCATGTTACAGTCCTCTGAATTAGTGACCGCTAAAGACCCATCTTACACTCCAGGCTTTAATTACATCTGCGTTTATATTCATCATGTGACTTAAAGTGTCATACATATGCCATTTAAACAGTGGTAGAGGAAACTCCTTCCTGCAAGCTGAGTGTTTCAGGCTGCCTTGGATCCCCCGGGGGACCTACAGTCCATCTCAGTTTTCCTGTACAGTGACCCACCAGCAGCCTTGTTCTTGCCAGGTTCTTCTGAATTTTCTCACTTTGTGTTGCTGGATAGCCTGTATTCCTCATATGCTCCCAGAACTCTATCAGGACCAGGATGCCTCCATCTGCTGTGGTCAGTGGTGAAGAGCTTGCCTTCAGAAGGTGCTAGTGGAGGTCAGGTCAAGTTCTTCAACATAGTGACAAAAAATGTGACACACACATTTTCACAAAAGAAGCTCTAAATTTTCAAGCTGCTCTTCGATTTGGCAAGGTTGCTCTTTGCAACCCAGGTAGCACCTGTAAATTAACTCTCAGACGCAAAAGACTCAGCCAACTGAGTGGAAAGTAGTGGGTTTTGACTGGCAGCAAAATAAATTACAAGTCCAAACGAGCAGGAATGGTTTGTTTTTAAGACTCTCGTTTTTTACTTCTTCTTCTGGTTTCCCTTTTCTGGACCTCTATTTCATACTCACCATTTTTCCCATCAGTGACTCAGTGCCCATGTCCATCAGAGACACCTGATCTGTGGCACTCACTGGCAGTTGTCCCACTCATTGCTATCTCTTGGAGGTGCTGAGTGACGTTGGGAAGGGCATTTGTCCTCTTCCATAAAGCTGTGATTACCTCATGAGTCGGGACTTGGAGCTGAAGACTGAGCCTGGCGCTTTGGTGGATGTTTGCTTTGAGGATGGCTCGAGCTCTGTTACTTGCCCAGCACCTGTCTTGCAGAGACAAACTCCTCCCTTCTGCCCATACTTATCTGATTATTCTCCATGGGTGCATCCTCTTCCAAAGGAGATAGGGAAAGCATGCAAGGCAGCAAGTCTGGCAGCAAGCGCCATGGGAAAAAGTTATCGATCAATGTCCATTGTCCGGATATGCCTGTGAGTCAGAGATCCTAAATGGAAATGTTTGTGGTTTGTTTCTTTGTTACGTTGTGCCATGTTTGGCTTTCTGACCAAGGCTGCCATGGAAAATCTACATGTGCTGGTTATACTTAGGCCCTGAATGATGATTCTCCTTTATGTCACCAGAATTCCTTCTCAGCCCTCCAAAGACAGCTCAGAATGATGTAGTAGTGAAGTAAGTTTTTAATTCTGTTGTTTATGCCATTGGTGATGCCATTAGCTCATGTGGCATTTACTTTAGAGAGATAGGTTGTCTTGCCATACAAACTCCCTTTGCTCAGTTATGCAAAAGAGCCCAAATTCTCTAAGCAGCTGCCCTTGGTGGGCACCATGCTGCTGTTTTGGCCTTTATGCAGGTAACAGCATATTTATAGAGCCTGTGATACTGTGTCTATAGTATATGTCTGTACACACATGTACCAGGAAAGACAATCACCATGGGGTTAAATATGATCTGATATTTTGCCTCACAGATTTTCAACACAAGAATGCAAATGAGAATATTTATGGGTCATTTAAAGGTGATAATAGAAAAGGACTACCTACCCCAGAATCCTGTTTGTAAATTGGCTCTTAGAAGTATCTCAAGGCCTAAGATTTGGGCACAGGTCAAACCTCTAGAAAAGCCACCTATTTTTTGTCAATCTAGATCCTATGTCTTGAGCTCCAACCCATTTGTAAGCACTATGCTGAGTCCATGCCTTAAAGAACATAATGCTGAAATAAGAGTAATTTTTGGGCTGTTCCTAAATGAGATGTAGTGAATCAGACATAAATCTCAAAGGAGAAGCTTCAGGGCAATGACGTTTACACAATTAAGGAAACCTAAAAGTTGATTGCTCTGATTCAGAAAAGTGTCTAGAGCAGTGATAAAATCACAAGCCATGCACTGAAAAATTCCCAAATACCTGATGAACAAGACGTAGAATAGGTGTAGAACAAGACAGTAAATGGTTCACAAGGGTAAACCACTTTGACGAAGAGCAGAGAGGATGGGAGGAACATGAATAACCAACTTGAGTATCCTGAAAGCTTTGGAGATGTCCCTAAGCTGTGTATAAAGTTAGTAACAACAGCATACAGATCCCTATTCTCGAACCTGAGCCGAGCAATGTTAATCTGAGTTTCTCAATACAGTAATCAGATACTGTATGAAAAGGTTAAAGGTTACAAGCCAAATAGGATAGAGACTGGAAAAGCAGTCTCCATGAGCTGCTCTTGCTCCATGCTGTCTCTGACCTGGAGTGATTTTGGATGATCACTCTCATGACAGTCACATTTGATATCTGAAAGAGAATTGCAGCTTGAGAAGTGTGGAGGTAGAAAGAAAACTTGGAAAGCATAAGTAGGAAGACCAAAGTAATAAGGTGGTGGAATCTTGTCTGTGCACCTTTAGAGAGCTCCTATTGGGAGGATTTTCCATATTCTTACTCTCACTGGACCATTTTTGCTAGGCAGAGAGAAAACTTGCCTTTGGCATAATAAAAGGAGAGCCTGTGAGTAGGCCAGAAATAGGCAAAGGGAAATGCAGGCGAGTGAGAACACCAGGTCAAGCAGGCAGATATGCCTTGAGAAGGTTAAGAAAACATTGGCTTCTTTGCAGCTGCACCTATTCTTAGTAAAATATGTGTTAGCAGGACCTGCTTTTAAAAAATAACATCATCTCATTGCTAGTTTGCTTGACATGGACCAAACAAAAAGCCTATGACTCTCTGGAGAAATATGTTCTCAAGACAAGCAGCCAAATTCATGCCTGATCTAAACTCTTGTAGTTTTCTGCTAACTCCATAAGTTGCTCTTGCTCTATGCTCCCTCAAGGTTTTGCTTTACTGTTTCTATCTCACGTTTTTTCCCAGTAGGTAGGTGTTTGAGATTCTTATGTATCCTTCTTTAGAAACGTTACTGCCTTCATTATATGCCTGAATGAGAATTTCTGTTCTGCTTTGACTAAAACCAGATTAATATTAAAAACTATCTGCAGCAGCTCTTTCCAGTGTACCTGTAGTAGTTATAGCACAGAATATTTCTGAAGCGCTGAATGCTGTGCAAATATGTAAGAGAGGATGCCTACATTAGAGAATTTGCAATGTAAATGTCAAAATCTGACAGACTGCATGATGACATGAGGTGAAAGAGAGTAACAGAGGTCGTTTCTTAACTCACTGTGCTGGCCAGTGGTAGAGTAAGTGCACCTTTTGTTAAGTGGAAAGTACACTGAAAGGCCGGTGTAAAGTTAAGTGCTTCCTTCCTCATAATAAGTTTTCTTCATGTAAATATTATCTGGTTATTTGTCTGTGTTGATTAGCTCATTAGCAAGGAAGGTGAGCCACCTGCCTTTCACAGACTTTTCCTTGGGATCTAGGTTGCCTGTTCATTACCTGGAAAGTCTGTTCCCCTTTGGCCACCAATTTGAGCATCTCTCTGACATGGGTAAGGGGCTGGTTATGGGCCATATGGTATGTTTGGAATGTGGTCCTTCTGTAGTCCCCTTACCAAAATTAACCTCCTCTCTCTGACCAGGTACATGTTAGACCACGTAAAAAGCATGAAAATATATTCAGGAAGAGGAGATATGTGGGGTTTGGAGCCTCTTTTGCGTCATGGGAGAATGTATATGGTCAGGGAGAAGGAGAATGGAGTCATAAAAGAGGGCTGGAAGCTGGTACAGTAGTTATTAGATGAAGGTACATGTCAAGGCATGATCTCTCATGAAGCATGAGTACTGATGCATCAGCAGTGACTCATCCAAGTCTGTGAGATGACCACAACACCAGTCCTGTGGCTGTTACCACTGGCTGTCCTCTTCAGTCCAATTCCCTTTCTCTAGTTCAGTGCTGGGGTGCCAGGATGATTTCACAGTGCAGCTGGCACTAGAATTAAACATTGTTCTGTTTGCAAGATGCCTTCTCTAACTGCCATGTACCTGTTTCATGTGTTTGATCTACACTGGTTTCTCCATCAAACCAGAACACAGCAGCTTCACTGCTGGAAAGCAGGGGAAGGGGGGAGACATGGATATTTTTTCTAGTTCTTTTACTGTCGCTGACAAAAGCTGATACAGAGCCTTTGCTGCTGGTGGGGAGAACAGAAAACCCCTCAGTTAGTTACTCCTGTGCTTTCTCCCATATCTGTCTTGTACACAGCCACTGCTCGTCTTCCTGTGCCTTTTAGATCACTCTGCTGAGCTCACTTCTGCTGCAAGACTGACCCTAAAAACATTGTTCTTGCACCAGCTGACCAGTTCAGATGCTCACACCCTCAGCCAGGATTGCTTTTCCTGTAACGGGCTTGTTTGCTGTTTACCCACCTGTAGCATTACTTTAAAGGCTTATACTCTGACATGAAGTGGCTGTTGTTATGTATAAAGTTAGGCTGGGAGGCCCTTACTGGCGTCGCTAAATGAGGAGGTGAAGTGCAGAGATGTTTGTGCTAGAGGGCAAGCAGGCCACAAAACGGGGCTTTATTAACCTTATACTTCACTAACTTGTTCACGTTGCTTTGGATTGGAGGAAACACCTCTGTGTGGTGTTGTGGGGTGAGTACTGCAGTTCAGACTGGTACTACGTTGTCTTAGATATGTCCTTAAAATACTTCTGTTGGGATCTAAGATTTTTTTTACATTATAGTAGTACACCTGCTGTAGTAGGGCTTGATCATAGGTTTAGATGGTGGCTCGGGACAAATTAATATCACAAGAAGTGTTATTGTTTGAATTTTCATTGACCTATTTATTTACACAGCTCTTACCACAGACCATAAAACTCTCTTGTTTATCCTTTGTTTTTATCTTGGTTTTACCCTCTTAAGAACCCTCTATACCCTTCAAGAAAAAATTGAAGGATCTTGAAGTGAGGGAGAAAGAATCTGCCACCTTCCAATGTGAAGTGCCAGTTCCTAGTACAGAGACATCTTGGTTCAAGGAGGAAACCAAACTCTGGCAGAGCAAGAAATACAACATTGAAGAAGAGGGCACATATCGCCGCCTCACTGTCCAGGACATCACTGCAGATGATGATGCTGTCTACATTTGTGAGATGAAGGAAGGGAGTAGGACCATTGCAGAGTTGTCTGTCCAAGGTAAGAAAGACTCTCGCCTACCAAATGTGAGGTTCACACATGACACTCCAGACTTGACCTTATGAGCAGCATTCACCCTGTGCGTTTGTGCAGTGAAGGAGGGCAGATTCCTTTGTGGTGCAAGAGGGCAGCCATATGTGTTGGGTCAGTGGGTCCCTGGGTCTCCTGCCAGGGGTTTCTGGGACACAGGGGACAGATGGTGTTGCTGCAGAAGATGTCACCTCGTTGGGGACTTGTGCTTTAAAGGGGCTTTCTGTAAGGCCTTAGCCTCACACTGTAGACTCCTTAACATGATCCCAAGCGTCAGATGTGTTCCCTGGCACTGGCTCACACACATCTTACCTGGTGTCTGGTGAACACAATAGCAAATCTTTTCCAAGAGCGATGCTGACCACACTGGGAAGCTGGCTTATAAACTGCAGTTGATGGTCTGATATGTGGTCCAGGCTGCTTCAAGGGATAAGGCAGCCACAGCTTTTCTAGACAGCCTGTGCCAGAGCCTCACCACTCTCATAGTGAGGACTTTTTTCCCAATATCTAAATCTCCCCTCTGTCAGTTCAAAGCCATTCCCCCTCGTCCTATACTTACCTGACCTCGTCAAAAGTCTCTCTCTAAATTTCTTGTACTTTCACTTTGTCCTCTGTTGCATGAACTGGAGACCTGTCATAGCTACAGGATTATACTTGTCCTACCTCCTCGTAAACCTGACTTTACTCTCAGGGAAAGCGGAAGTTGTTCTTCACTCCTTACACTGGTGCAAGACAGCTGGGTGACATGCATTCTTGATCAAATTCCTTTTCGTCATCATTTGTATCATTAGCAAACTGTAGAGAGTGCGTACGGGTGGAGGCAGAAGGGAAAATTTAGTCTGGAGATGTGAGAGAGTTCATGTAGGCATCTTTATGTTCTGCCTTCTCTTGAGACCAACCAGGCTGCCAGTGTGTTTGGCCTCAGTAGGACAGCTGGTATTTTTTACTTGTTTGTGCTATGGTGGCATGTTGCATTAAAAAGAGAGTGACTGAGCCAGGTGGAGCTCCCGGGAGGGAAAGGAGGCAGAGCCTTCCTGCGGGAGCCCTGTGCCTGCCAGGGGGGAGAAGATTTGAGAGAGCAGGATGGGGTTGGGAGAAAGTGAGAGCTTGGCAGGGTGCAAAGGGCTGTGGGGATGGGGACACTGCTGAGGGCAGCAAGGAGCAGACATGTGAGCAGGAAATTGAGGTCTTGAATCCTGCTGATGAAATGAGTGTCTGATTCCTTCATGAAGGTGTTCAGCATGGTTTCTCATTAGATAGCTTTAGGTGCTTTGCCTGGGTGAGGGCTCCTTTGCCTCACGGGGACTATTACAGGACTGGAACTAGTCACCATCTGTCACTAAGAGTGGTATCCTGATGAAGAAATCCAAGCTTTCCTGTGAATAGTCACCAGGAATAACTTTGAAGTTATTCCAATAAATGATAACCGTCATAATCACTTGGAAAGGAAAAAAATAAGTAAAGTTCATTCCATGTCAATTTATGGTTTCACTCCAAGAAGATGTCTGAAGGTTTTGGAGTATTTTCTTTTAATTCAAGTGATCGATGTGTTTGCTATCTTGGTTTTCTAACTTACTGGTAAATCTGATGGACGCAAAATCCGAAAGGCAGATGAGACACCTGTCAAGTTTAAGACTGACCCACTTCAGCAACATTTTAATTTGAATTCCCAGCATATGTGAGTAATGAAAGTTGTATCCCTATCAAATCTTTTCTTGGCAAGGCTACATACCTGGTGTTTACCCAACAGCAGACTCCATATGGTAGGCTAGAAACATGAGAGACTGTAGTCAAACAAGATGGCTTTTCTCTCTTTGAAGGCCAAAATGAGTCTTTGGGATTATCTGTTCTGTACAGCTCAGAGCCTAGGAATTCATTCAGGGTGTCTGCATAGTGTCTACAATGTTTTGATTAGGTGAGAGCAGTTTGACCAGTCCTGTTGCAGTCTGTTGCCAGAGACTTCAATAGCTACTATTTGCTGATCGTAATTACTTTCTTATTTAAAGGGAACATCATTAAGAAACTTCCACGAAAGACTGCTGTCTTCTTAAATGATACAGCCATCTTCTGCGTGGAGCTGGACAATGATTGCCAGAATATCCGATGGCTGAAAAATAAACAAGAAGTGAAATCCAGTGATCGAATCTCCATCACACACTCTGGCAAGCAACATACTATGATCATCCGAGAGTGTAAAATGGAAGATGCTGGTGAAATTGTCTTCCTGGCTGATGAAAGCAGGACTTCTACCCAGTTCACTGTGACCAGTAAGCTTCACTTTAATTTGGCCTTGGTGTTGTGCTTTCCCCAGCAGGCAGGTATTCCCGTGGTAGTACTGTTGTTTCAAGTATTGCCATGGTGAGTTTGTTACTCAAAGACAGCAGAAGGTTTGATGTCTGCTGCATAAAGCCAACAACCTGATCATGAGTGTTATGAGATATTATGGAGAGATCAAAACAGAGAGCTGAGTCCTGAGAAAAGAGCATGGCACAAGAACGTATCTTCTCTGCATCATGCTGGAATGAGTAAAAGATGATATCAGAATAAAGCATGGGGTAAGAGATTGTCATGGGTTCAGCAGCAGCAGTTATTTTTTCTTTAAGCAGTAGCTGGTGAGCACTGTGTTTTGGATTTTT